>UZAN01042623.1:18152-43924 GCA_900618425.1 Echinostoma caproni | reverse complement strand
GGGAACCCAATTTCGCGGAGATACTGCGTGATCTGCTTATTTCGTACGAACATACGCACACACACAGATCGTAGTCTCGAGCAAGCATCGAGTGGCTTTCCCTTATGTAGGCTGTATGGGAATCGACTCCTTCTAGAATCAACATTGCACCGCAGACGAATCCGTCAAAGACAAGTTTCATTACTACCAGCGAGATACAGTCCAAGAAATCCGCATAAGTCGTGCTATACTGTCCGTCAAAGATCAGATTGCATGCACTGAACCACACACACAGCAAGTCGTAGGAAAATTCGACCATGGTGACGTGTGTCGAAGAGGAAGGTCTGATCACGTTTGTTTACTCAAATCGAATGACTGTCCCCAGCAAACGGTTCCAACACAGTAGGAATCATCTTTAACCTGGTACTGTATCGATGGCATGAAGCACACCAAATAAACCACTATCCCGCAGGGAGTCATGGTTGGGGGTTGCGGAATGTGCTGCCTTGCTGGGACTGACATCATCAACGGAACAGATCACTCACTGGTGTGTGCGTGTGTGTGTGTGTGTGTGGGCCCACCTCATGCTTCATTTAGCAAAGCATCATAAGGGCTACTTTTTGGAGAAAACCAATGGCTGCTACCGCATATATGGGTACCAAAGCCTTAAAGGGAAGAGTCTGGATAGAAAACGGAATATTTAGACAGGGAAGGTTTGGATTAGTCCATTAGGACTTTTCACAGGCACCAGGCACTGTTGGTGATTTTGGAGGAGGGTTTCACTCTTTGGGAGATCGTTAATTCCCACAAGGAAAATAAATTTAAATGCGGTTGAATATTCACGGTTCGAGTCCTGACAGGGACACAAAAAGTACGCACTGCTGACGAGTCAAACGCAGGACGAAACAGCTGCCCAATGCTCTTTGTCGCTCATCACTAGGATTCCCATCGCATTCAGCAGACAGAATACTCTAAAAATACACCCGTGAAAATCTGCTTCAATGTCCGGCCTGTTCTGATAACGTAAAGACAGGATATAAGAAAATACTGCACCGGTGTGAGTGATATGAGACTAATTCAGGCACCTGGTTCCCTCACCATCCCCTTCCGTCCTCCCCCCCACCCCTAGAGTAATCGAAACCACTCTACTCTACTGGGAATGAGCAAAAGCGAAACTGGGATAAAAGATAGCTGAAAACAAGAAACCTGCTATTGCTGCTACTGCGGTCTTTTGAAAGCTCTGCCAACTTGTGAAGGCCATCTCAGGCAGAAGAGTCTTTGCTAATTAACGTAGGAAGTCAACTTATCAATGGAATATTGAGGGAACTCGAAATATGGGTGACATACATTGATCACTGGTTGAATCACCAACCAAGAAACTGAAAAATCTCACTGCCTCTATGAACACCGCACAGCACGTAATAAAATGTAGTAAGTCCGAAACAAAAAAAATCATCACCACTGTAATGTCGGTGATAAACCACGAGTCTCCATAAGTGGACGATATTCCTCCAGGGCTCTTCAAATCCTTCTAGGTAATTTTAATTGACCTACTGCATTTTCCGTTTTGTACCATCTAATTAGCCCAGATCTGCCCAAGGATCGGACTACTTCTATTCTTCTCCTGCGCCAAGAAAATTGCGACAGAACACTCTTCAGCAATCACACAGACATTGACGTATTACTGCTCGTCTTTGTGGTGATTCCACTGAACAACTTCTGAATCAGCAGAGATTCCCCGCAACAGGGCTACCTCCGTCACCGAAAAGGTTGTTATAGTAGACAGAATAGACAAAAAGCGCAACCCTCGAATCACCACTTGCAATCGCAGATGAAACACGGAATCGCGCTGGTAATTGTATGCCGGAATCTCTCGTCATCGATATACAAGAAGAGGGTCATATAAGTAGCGGATCATTTATTGCAAGGAAATAAATGGTAGAAGCACTATGTAACTAAAAAATATCATTGGTTAAACGAACATTGACCACTGTTCCGTTTGAACTGTAAGATTATTGATCGGTTGACACTAATGTCTTGTGGTCCTTTGTCTATAAACTGTAACGCGGAGCCCCTCGGCTAATGCTACAACTTCAACATCGGATCGACGATTGTTCCATCGAATTCTGTACCATCTTCGAATCTGGAGACAAACATTCGCAAAGCTATGTCCTAAGACCTGACAAAGATCACTTAACCCCCGATATTACACTACTCATTAACCTATGGGCGAGTGCCCTTACTTACAGTGTAGAGTCGACTGGAATGGGACTGAATTTTATAGTTTGATAATAATGCTAGTTTTACCCAGTACTGTTCAACTACGTTGTCAATAGAATGATGGGACAGTTTTTCAAAGGTTACTGTGGGAGTACTGCTTGATTTGAAAGTATGGACATCTCAGTATGGCACCACCTAAGTCCACGTATTAGTCGGCGCTCAAGCGGTACAAAAGGTGTCCGTCTTCAAATAACTTGGATTTACAATGCTACCAATCGGGTATGCTTAGGAAGAAATTTACATTCGCTGTTACGCCTTTATAGAGAATAAACGGTATTGTCGTGAGACCAAAAAATCAAAATGAACATCTACATATCCGCCATTTGCTCCGTTCACATGAGAAGCTGCGAAACATGATGGTTTACAACCGAGGAAATCGAAGTGCTGGAAGTCACTGCTCCTTGGTGTCTAAGTTGTATATCCACAGTAGGACAACAAGGTAAGAATTTGAATGCAAACGTAAGCTGAAACTGTATCAGGACACAAATGTTTTGCGGTTTTCTGTAACTTAGACGCCTGAGATTCTTCGGCCTCTTCTTCAGAAAGCCATCAGCTGAGCGTATCAAACTACTTAGCCCCAGCGCCTTGTCGAAAACGGAAGTGTTATGCCAACAGAGGATTCAAATCGCCGTAATCCAAAAATACATGACGCAAGTACGTTTGCGAGATACTTACGTTACTAGAATCTGGGACCCGGTGGGAATGTTTTTGATGATTAACGAAGAGCACTGGATAGCTGTTTAATCTTGTTAAGGACTTGTCAGCAGTGCGTAATTTGTGTCCCTGACAGGACTCAAATCGCAAGCATTCGAGTTAAGAATTCAAACCCTTAAACCTGAGCTACACGGTCGACGGTCATCACCTCTTGCGAACGGCCTAATCAATTTTAGAGCATCACGCTTTGATCCAAACTTGACAGGTCCAGTAATGCGATCACTTTCGCATTTATCCGTATAAATCATGTCAAATATACACCCCGGTCATAATCGAAATCGGGGTGTTCACTACAAAGCAGCATGCAAATGCCGTCCGACCGGAATGACAGTTGGACACGGAAAACTATTTATTTAATATTTTAAGACTAACTGAGGAACAACCAGTACACCAAGAGATTCTGTGAACATTTTCAAAAAGTGAATAAGATCGTTTCGCCTAATTGTTCGACCCCTATCTGTACAAATACTGTTGATTGTTTGATCGTTATGTTTACCCTGATGATTCTCTTTCGAATCATACATAAAACTATATATATAGAAATTTGCATTGATGCAGTTTGGTCAGATATCATTCCAGTGGTCGTTGGAAGTCAGTAGAGTTGTTGGCTGATCCCGTAGCGTTCGCAAAACCTTTTCGTAATTTTGTTAACACTATCCAACTATAGGTTATGAACATTTCCCGCTAAGCCATGCCAACATCCATCAACCAGTTCTCTTTTTCACTCACTCACTCCTTCGCTCTCTCTCTCTCTCTCTCTCTCGATAATCGCAAATCGCTTTCAAACATGACCTATTCACCTGGACACGAACTGCGGTTTACATTATCCGGTCGGTTCACACATCGGACAGTAACCAAACCTCAAACGTTTTACACATCACGATATTTTGCGACTAATTCACGTTTTTCGCTACAAACCTGCTGACGCTGCGAGCAGTACAATCGTGCATCAATAACATATCAGCTTGCAATACGAAGGATGAAGCTTATTTTGAGAAGCAGCAGCCGCGCGACCGGGTTGGGCTGTGTTGTCGTTGACGAAAGAAAGCAATTCAGGCACAGTGTGTGTGCAACCGAAAATAACGCCTTATACATGTAGGTTGACGGTAGAACTCAATCGCCAGGTTTGTTCTTATTCTCCTCAAGCAAATATCTCGATAGTGCATTCGTCGGGATCCGTTTTGCTCATGATTTGTTCTTGGCTTGTGATCTGATGTTGATCTGCTTCGGTGTCATTGTGTTGTGGATTTAGATGATGAAGTTTGAATTATCTGGTCCAGACGCAAGCTGTGTGAGTTTTTTTGTCATGAAGTTATAAAGTTCGGGTGTGATCTGTTTGTGAGACTAATGCAACATGATATGCTGTGTCATGTAAAGCGTCTAATTTGCTTTGATGATCAAGCCAGGTGATTCGGTAGAGAAAATGCTGATTTTTTTCATCGATCCCGAGATTAGTTGGAGATTTGCCCTGACAAGTGCACGGTGGTCTTCAGACCTCAGACACTTGCATATATGAAAGAAGTGTCCAAAGGTATTGTGTCGTAAGCCGTGGGACTATCGTTGTCTCGGTCCAACCTCTTCCAGTCCATAGGTCCTCGGACAGGTTTGTTTTATTAGCAAACATATCGGTAATTTTGAAATATTCAATATGGAAGGAGTGAGAAATATCGGTACCTGTATCTTTGTGTGCAATAAAGAGCAAACATTGGTCAGTGCTCTTTGTCTTTTTTTCTTTCATTTGGTGAAAGATTTATGTCAGTCTACAACGACTGTGACTCCGATAGACAAATTTCTATCAGTATTGCACTGGATGAAATACATATATACATATATATATATATATATATATATATATATACATAGATAGATAGATAGATAGATAGATAGATAGATAGATAGATAGATAGATAGATAGATAGATAGATATAGTCGCAATTAATTTGGACATGTTTTCAATGTGACATCTTCAAGCCAACTCAAATGTCAGGTGGGTTTTGCTTTTTCTCATTAGTCGTGGCCTTCGGATTCACTGACTAAAGTGTTTGTTGCTTGAGACAGTCAATAGTCCCGATAGATTCTGAGGAGAAAAACAAACATGTGGCGGACAATCTTTCTTGCAGTGCTTCATCTACTGGCCAATTAGAGCACATAACTTAGGGAAACAACACAAGGAGCGAGAAAAATCAGGCTTTTTGTATGTGCAAAATGGGAGGTGGATATTCAAACACTGACCGCGTCGTAATTGGTAAAAATCGTCTGCGGAAGTCTAGGTGAGAGCATTTCGATCATATGATCACGGACTGCTTCTGTGCTCATAGTGGGGGTTTGCTGATTCTAATCGCTATTGCCTATGCCGTAGATAGCAATCAGACCTGAACAGCCCCGAGACTGTAAGCCCGTCGTTGAATAGGTCGAACGGAATGATTCCCGCACATCCACGGTGTGATTCGTCTCGGCCAGATATATAGCGACCGCATTCATAGCCACCCTAATCGGTCCTCGACGGGGCCGAGTTCATTGGTGTTCTCCTATTCGATCGGCCAAGTATCGGACGGTGCAACCGACAACTTGCGCTGCAGTACAAAGAACACAATTGGAGTTCACTTTTGTGGAAACTAGAGCGACATACATTAGTTTTCTTATGATTTTCCTGCAGTCTGGATTATGAAGTCAGAAAGAAGATCATGAACTCATACTCAACCAACTTTCATTTCTTCCCAGATAGTTTTACCAGAGAATGAGAAGGGTGATTAAGAGTGCCCAACTGGAGACAGTTATGTGAATTGGCGGAACTTGCACCAACCGAATTCGATTATCAACGAAGTTCATAGTGCGTCTCCGGGCCCGACTCCAATTAGGGAATACGAGCACGGTAATTCCCGCGATCTACCGCATACAAGTCTGTTCATCTGCGTCTACCTATGTAATCTGAAGGATTCATTCACCGTTATTTTATTTCTTGTGCTGCTGTCACAAAAGCGTGAAGCACACAGCCCTACCGAGATGTACCATCAAAAAGCGATGGGGCATGCACATGGTATTCTGGGTGTTATTCTAACTTAGTCATTATTATGCGTCATGTTACATACAATACTTTTGGTTTACGGTCTCTGGTGTGTAATCATCACTATCAAGAGATCATCTTATCGAATGAGTTTGGACGTGAGGTGTAGACACGTTTTGGCGGAATCTGATAGCGCCACTGTTCTCCTTCAGATTCTGTTTTTGTTTCTGGACAAAATCAGGAAAACAATTGCCTTTATTTTGGTCATTGACAGACATTTTTATAAGTTTCAATCTGTTTGGTTTTTAGTGAATTGAATGAATTTTGGGGGAACACGGGAGTCACAATTACGTCACTTGACTTCACAATGATTTTTATATTATTAAAACGTTTACAATAAGAGTATGTAAGAGAATGTTACCAAATCGATTTCTGTACGATCGTTCTTTCAGAAGTTACGAGAAACTTTGTCCAAAAGGACATTGCGATTGTCCGCTCCAGTATTTGCACAAAATCTCTTGTTTTTGAATGCCAGAAAAACGGAGCAACTTGAGAAACAAAACAAACCAGACCCAAGGGATCCTAACTGAGAAGCGTAATACTTCAAATTTGTAACGGGGGACATCCTAACTGACCGAGTTCATCTGTCCGAGCACATTATGAAATCAGTTTGAAATTTTCTGCCCAGTCTGTGAATAAATGTTTTCCCTGTTTTCCGTATCTACACGGACTGCGCTGTATCCCAACATTTGTATACGCTACGCAGTGTTGCATACTTATGTGTTACATATTTGTTACATATTTGATTCATCACTCCCTGTAGTATGTACCTGTTCAAATGCACTACATTCGTCGCTCGCGTGTTCGAACCCCTTCCCTTCCTCTCGAGCGCCACAATCGATGTGCTTTACCCCAAATACTCTTCTTTGATTCGCTGTATTGTCCTATCTTCGTAGTAGTTTCAAACCGTATTTATATGTAAAGCGTTGAAGTAAAAAAATGTGATCCCTCGTTTTACCATAATCTTTCGATTAATAATGTCACATGTGATGCAGTCACACGTTACTTCTATCCTTGTTCCCATTCCTGAGGGGAAAAGGCGGTTTCTATCATCCTGTGATTTACATTTGGTGGTGTTAAGCTCATTGCAAATTGTGCCCAACTGGTCTGAATCCGTTTCGGGAATTGTTAAATATCTATTCTGTACTTCTGCATATTACCACCAGTCAGCTACTCTGCTCTCGGACTATAGTTCATTCATACACACACACGCACAGATATTCGTATATATTTATATATGTATGTATGTAAAAGTATACATCAGTGCACACAACAGTGTGAAACGCGGACTACGTACGACCGTATCACAAACGCTGAAGAACTCCCACTGGCTCATGAAGAACGATTGTGAATGCGTTTGTTTTTTCCAACTCGACGAACCCAAACGAATGAATATGTGATTGTTTTACCATTGGATGCGCAAGAGGTGCACACATTTTGAAAGATACTATTCAGAAAGTCATTCTTGTAAGGAGGGAGTATAGCTTTTGTTTCACTTTATATTGTTTTGCAGTCGATGCAAGCGGTTATTCCCGAAAAACAGTTCATTCAAATCGCAGTTCGCATGAATAGCGAGTGAGTACGCGTAACTCGGTCGATCTCGATAAAAAATGGTATGCAACGAGTATCAGCCGGGCAGTTCCTCTTGATGTGTTAACTGACTCCAAGTGACCTTGTTCTTAGACTACTTGTCTGCTTCAATGTGCACACACACACACACACACACACACACACACTGACGCTATCATATCGTATTTGAGGATGAGATTCGACTCTCGTCTCAGACTATGGATTGGTTATTCGCAAACAATGGAGATTATTCCACCAGTATAATGCCCTCGTTCTGTTCCATCTACGGATAAGTGGTCACATGTCACAGTCTTGCTTACCATGGGTCTGAATCATTCCATCAGCCATACTCTTCCATCTCTCTCTCTCTCTCTCCAAATCTCACTTCTTTGCGGATGGCAAGAGAGGACATCACTCAGTCGGAAAATATTATAACTGAACACAGCAATTGATAGACCCTGCATTGGAAAGGAAAGCATTATGCAATATATCATTCGGAATACCGAATACGATTGAGCATTTCACCATAATGTGACACTGTAAATTTTAGTCGAAAGCAGAAATAATAATTGCAGATTTCTTTTCTCTCCTGGTTTAAGCATGATTTTATTCTAAACACTGCACGCTATTCGCCAGAAACCGTTTTTATGGGGTGGGGGATAAGTGTTTTGGTGCCTTAATCGAGCGCGCCCGTGCCCGCGAACGTACACCCCGCCGGTCCTGACACAAACGGACTGATGCTGGACCAATGTGTCAATCAATCACGGATTGCAATCATTGTCTGTTGTTTGATTCGAGCTATGCGTGCCCGTCAACTGTAAGTGAAATCGCACTGTTCACGTCCGTATAGCTTGTGCTAATCAGAACACTGGAAAATGAACTGAAGACGCACTTTGAGGGAAACTGGCCGTGTCCTTGAAGGAAGGAACAAAGAAACTGATTATTGGTTCATAATTGCTCAACAAGTGCCTATAATCTGCTTACTCTAGTTATTGACTTTGTTGGTTGGTTGGTTGGTTGGTTGTCCGAAACACGGTTTCTCTCACGGGACTAAAAGTGCCAAGGTTGACAAAACCGTAACAAAGCCGATTGCTAGAAACTGTCGTGTTCTGCAAGGGACAGAAACACTCCCTTTACTTCTTCATCGTTTAGTTCAATCATCTTACTGTTTCCTCTCCTGTTCAACCATTCAGCATTGCAAACTGTTTCGTCTCAGTCCAGAACTATTAACTTCTCTGACTGGTGCTTACAGTTCCGCAGCTGTACAATCATTCTGAAGTCAATTTAAACACTTTTAAATGTTTTAAGTGCTTTTTATCATACCCCCTCCACACACACACACACACACACACACACACACATGCGCTCCTAGTCTTTCCTTCAATTCGTCTTCATTTACTTTCCTCAATTGACACTATAAAATGAACGGAGTTCATATTGGAATACAATTTTATCTGGAGTGAACACATCGCANCACACACACACACACACACACACACACACATGCGCTCCTAGTCTTTCCTGCAATTCGTCTTCATTTACTTTCCTCAATTGACACTATAAAATGAACGGAGTTCATATTGGAATACAATTTTATCTGGAGTGAACACATCGCAGTTTGGTTGTCTGGTGTATCTTTTCATCATTGTGATTTCAGACAATCCAGTGGCAGTCTAATAGCCATACCGTTTTTATTCCAACACCATTTTTCCAATATTTCTTTATTGCCCTCTGCAATATTCACGAACCTGTCCTAAAATCAATCTAATCCGTCATGTATTATCTACCATCTAACTCGTTTGTTCGCTATTCACTTCTTTTGCTTAGTCCTCATAGTACTTCAAATCTTGTGTTTGCTTAGCGGAGAACGTTATTTCTGACCCAGCTCAGAATTTATTTGCTGATCTTTTGAAATCACTTTCTGCTCTATTCACTCACTTAGCTCACTGTCGCCCATCTTCCAGTGGATATTTGTATAAACATCTGTTATTCATCAATTATTACAAATTTCTACCAACAAGGATAATGTTTTGGCATAATTATCATCCTCAATCAGGTTATTGTCATCATCATCATCATCATCATCATCATCATCATCATCATCGTCATCTTCATCATCATCCGAGTCATCCGAGTCATTATCCGAGTCATCATCATCAACCATTCGGATACGCTCCTCCAATCCATCAACTTCACCGGGATAAACTATCAAAAATCTGGCAAGTCAACGATAGCTAGGATTGCATTGCGGTCCGCGGGGCATTTCGCTCTCGTCAATATTTGTTAACTATCAACTATTGATGATGACATAAGACAGCTATCAGTCTGTAGTACAAGTACGTCATCTAACGTTGGTTGGAACTAGCTGGGATTCCTACAAGTATTGTTTGTATTTCACATAAATCTTATCCCAGCACTTCGTATCACATGAAGTCCAGCAAGCGACAAATACACATTTAAGAGAAATTAATCAAAACGTTCCTATTTTACATAAACCACGACAATTAAACGAGGTTTATAAAATGTCGCAACTATACGTTCACAACATTTCATGTAATCTTCGTGCAACCGCTGGGAACGAGCTGTTAAGTTCGAACGACTAGAAATTCTATCGGAATACTCAAGGTCAAATTAATTCAAACAGTAATATTGTAACGCTATTGGAAATCGAACGGGTCATAGAAGTTGTCAGCATTATTGATGATCCCTATTATTCCCTATCCCTATTATACTTTCCAGGCATAGAATGTGTGAACACTTCAAACACAGAACAAGAGCGAGGGAGAGCGTCACAGGCGCACAAGGAAACTAATGATCCACACGATTCCCGGAGCATTTCTTCCTTAGTATGTACGGCATGTTGATATCACCAACTATTGGTCACTATAATACACACGTGTTTGTGTCAACCACGCTCTTCCCTACTCGTGCGCCTGAGTGCTGACGAGAGGTTGAGCTATCGTGGATTTCTGTTGATGCCGCTTGATCTGTGCATCCAGTTGACAATAAAAGACAATTAAGAGCATTGTAATCGGGGAGATAAGGTCCGGAGTGAATGCCATTTATCCACAACTGTCGATAAGCAAGCATGACATTGGAAAGGGGAACGCTCTTTCTAACCCGGAAGCTTTGATCATGCGAGTTCAATCCGTGCTTGTAAAGTTGTGCAAGAATAGCACAAAACCCAAAACCTCTAATCCCATTGACTGCTTTGCCGATGATGCCACTCTCCATTGTACTCTTTCTTACCACACACTCCGTCAAGCTTACACCAACATCGATCACGATCGTAATGTCATTAGTGCTTCTCTTATCTCCAATCTCGGACTAATCTCGGCATGTGCTTCAATGCTTTCAGAACTTCTCTCCTCAGTCTCTCTTAAATGTGTTCCATATTCTCCTCAATTGATTTTTCATTCTCTGCCCCTTCGTTCCCCGAATTCTCTCTTCCTCCTGGGTTTATCCATAAATTCTTCTCTCTGCTGGTCCCCTTTTATTTCTACGCTTGCCTCTCGCGCTGAGCACAAAGTTGGTTTTCTATTCCGCGCTGGGCGTTTGTTTACACCCAAGCACCTTCTTCTTTCATACAAAGCTCAAATCCGCCCGATGCAGTCACATATGGGGTGGAGCTTCGTATTCCGACCTCGACCGTGTTCAACGTAAAGCCATCCGGCTGATCGACGAACTGTCTTAAACTTCCACCTCGCAGTCGCTTTCCCATCGCCGGGCAGCAGTGGCTTCGTTATCTCTTTTCTATCGTTACTATTTTGGTTTCTGCTCTTCCGAACTCGCTTCAGCGGTTCCCCCTTCATTGACCTTCTCTCGTCCATCTTGTTCTCGGGTGGACGGTCACCCTTATCAGGTTTCTGTCCCCAGATGTCGGACTTCTATCTTTCAATCTTCTTTTTTTCCGAGGACAGCGAAGTGGTAGAACACTCTTCCCATTTCCCTGTTTCCCAGCTCTCATAACCTTACCCTTTTCAAAAGCAGGATTAACAAATCGGTTCTTGCTTGAATGTTCCCGCACATACCTCCCCCTTTACCGTATATGAGTGATTATGCGGTTTACCCCTTTTGTTGTAAATCACTTCGTGTGTAATTAAAAAGCTCTGATTATGTTGTGTATTATACCGAATCGGTTTATCTCGATATCTCATTTATAGTACCAACTGTTTCAATGCAAATTCCTTGCCGAATAAACGTTCCCTAATTGCTTCGCAATGACGATGCTCAGACAGAGGGATATAAGGGTCCCGAATCAAAAGGGGCTGAAGTGAACTGACCACAGCAGATTCATTCATTCAATGCGGTCAAGTCCATTTTTTCTTCCACACAGTGATAACCCACTTGCTGGTGAGACAGTGATATATATATATATATACATATATATGTATATATAGGGAGGATCTTGTTGTAATGAGAATAGACGTGAGTCAGATGAGTCAAAATTCGGCTAATTAAACGCATATCTGTTTTGAGAATGAAACGCAATAAACAGATTGTTATCCGTTTTAGGGTTAACTCTTCGTCGTTCTTCTTCAGAATACAAGTTTTGTGAGTTCCTACAGGGTGAAGACGTTGAATGAAATTTAGGGATATTAGCAAAATCTTTCATCAGCATAAATTAAGGGATTTGAATGATTCACAACGAACAATGTAAGAGTTTTTGAGTTTTCTTACCACGTGTTGGTTCTCATGGACACTGCAAATTATGACCCGTGTGCACATAGTAAATGTTCACCGCTCCGTGTTTTGGTTTGAAGCCGTTGTAGAATTCAATTAGGTAATTACAAATTGACATAAGTGTGTACTGTTTCTGAGACATCAAAGTAATAGGTGAGACACTGAGTGAGAATGGATCTAGAGGTGCTTTTCCACTTTCCTTGTGGTTCACATGATCGTCTAAGGTAATAGGAGAGTTCACGTCTTGTGGAGCAGCAATTAGCACTTGGGTTTTAGACGTCAGCTGTTATTGATGCGAGCAGGTCTCCGATTTTCCCCCATTTGAGTGAAGGCAGTAAGAGCGCGCGCGCGCGCGCGAGAGAGAGAGAGGGTTTTGGGGTGTAAGTGAAATAAGCAAACTGAATGTCTGAAAACTAGGTCTGTTCACTCAGACCTGCATGAACTGATCGATCAATAATGACCATACCGTACGTCCTAGATCTGGAACAAACTTTCTGCATTGGAAATTTTCGAAAATTTTCGATTCATAGTCAGCACAAAACAGCTGACCAGATAATAGTTCAGATGATTTATTCGATGACGCCTCGGTGAATTTTATTTTGCTCGTCATTTAGCACATTTATTACAGGTGGGCTTGTTTCATTTTTGTTGATGATTCCAATAAATCCTTTCTTATCGGCAGTAAGCAATGCTTAGACAATCAGGTTTGTCAGCTCGATTCAAATTCTTATTTATTGGGTGGAACACAGTGCAAAAACAAAATGATTTTTTCGGAGTACACAAAACTGGACTGCGACAGAATTATGGCGACAGATTCCGTAACACTGGAATTCCGACGGACGCTTTGGTGAGGTAATCCAAAATATTTAAATACTTAAGGATTTTGGGCACAGACCGACTAGTAGCCCATGGAGTCTTTTTCAGGTTCAGAAACACTTCGGTTTGTATTACTTTTTGCTATTCTGATCGAAACGTCTCCAGTAATCACTGAATAGGGTATATATACTATTCAAATAGTCTAAAAAGTACGAAACCTACCGGAAAACGTTTATTACGTCCGCAATTTCCTTTTTATGACAAACTCAGTGGCAGATATTAATCTACACACATTTATGTTGTTTTTCGGCAAATATTTACAGGTAGGATGGAATAATTTCAGTCTTTTTTTAATACTTCACATTGGTATTAGCTCGTGTGGATGAGTAAATCGGTAACGCACGAAAGATGTTTTCTGTCCGAGATTCGAATCATATGTTCATTTAAATAAATGGTCGAACCGCATAGGCGGTGTGCAGAGAAAGTACCACAATCAATTGCGTTTTAATTTTCTAATAAAATAAAAAATGAGGACAATATATTGCCAAAGTTGCTTTGGGAATGGTCAACCAATTAAGATCGCAGTCAAAATTCAGAGAGAGGTGGTGGTCAACTGTTCATGTGTTACTATTGCCGTCTATGTTGTTCCTTGTTCTGCGGGTGCCCACGCAGTTTACAAGTGTCCACAACATACTTCCCAAGAATTAAATGCCCCACAAAGAGTATATTATTGCTCTTTAAAGATATGTATAGCGGTAGTGGTGGCATTTTAGAAGTTCAGATAAAAACACAAGGATTGTCATGTGCGTTTATGATGTGATAATTCGTTGAATAACTCTCTCCGGCGGGTAATCGGGAAGTCTCCACTTCCATTGGTACGATTTGTGACTTTTCCAGTACACAGCCAGTGGCAATCAGTTTAGTGAGACTAACCGTTTTCAAATTTACTAAGCGCTGCAAAATCATAGACTAATGGCGCTCACGCGTGGTACACACAATAGGTAGTTGATTGTGTAAACCCTGCCTTTAATGTGAAACAAATAATAACTAAACAATCTCTTTTGCCGGAGAGATAGGATCATAAACCCTATCAAGCGTTTTCGTAGTGATTGTTGAAATATCATTGCTTAATGTTAAAAAGATCATGAGAGCACCAAGCCTCTATCCCATACTGTTTAAAAACTACTAAAAGTACATCACCATAAATGAAATTCACTCAAGAGGGAGTAGCAGCTGTGAAGCCGGATGATCTTCCCAAAACGAAAAAGTGATTTACAAATGTGTCCATGGTATTGACCACAGCCTGTTCCGTTCCGTTCCATGTCACTTCGTTTTACGCGACAAACACAAGTAATGTGCCGAATCTTTATGTCTTTCCAAAACTATAATACAGCAATTTATATTTTGCGTACTGATGCAGAATTTGGATGATAAAGGTGACTTATGAGTGGAGAAGAGCAGAGTGAACAAGTTAATGTTCCTTCAGGACTTGATTCTAACTCAGTTTGTATTACTTTTATTCATATGGAAGTAATACAAGTCACCGAATTTTCCAATGGCTTTAATTGAATGTTTAATGTTGTCGTACTCTTACGATTCAGTGGACCTCACTCCACCCAACAGTAGTTCTTTTCGGTGTCTATTATTCGGTGTTTAGTATTAAGAAACAAATAAATTAGCCATTTTACACAATATTACCATATGGTTATGATTAAACACACTTACAACTGAATTGAACTGGATTGGAACGTGCAACTTTTGCTAGCACTGAAGCTTAACTTTCGGTGAAAAAGCTTTACATGTCAACTGTTACATGAAACATAGTAAACTGGGAAAAAGTGCCTACAGACGGTATAGGGATATTCTGTGGTTTAGGGTTAACGTAAAGTTCACTTGCTATCCTCCCTTTGTTGGTGAGTAAACCTTTAGGTGACTGTTCATGGGTGTCACACCACAATACCACAAAAACACAAAAAGGATGCAGGTGACTTCGAAGCAAGGTCGGAAATTTGTCTGGATGTATTTATTCAGTTCTTATTTCGTATCCAGATGACAACTGTCTGTCAATTTGAATCCAGCTTGAACAGTGGTCCATTGATTCACATTTTCAAATCAGATCATGTCCATTGTGGTGCGAATTGTCCGTGATTATCATTTTGGAGGGTAGAGGAAGTTAAGCTTAAACTTTGCAATCAGTAGAATGTCAATTTGTGTTTTTTTGTTCACTGAAACACGTTTGTTTGAACGAAATCTCTTGGTAAAATAAGGTACGCTGAGGGCGGTGTTGTACTGTCGTGATTTCACAAATAGAGTTCATTCTCTTTAAAAGCAACTCACGAAGGGGTTCAGCATGACAGATTAGCATGAAACGGATGAGATATATCGTAAACAATACCATCAATCCGTCGTTCACAAGAAAAAAATTGATCATAGCTAAGTCCAGTTACATAATAAGCAAGATCGAATGGGATTCCAAATAATGTCAGTGTAGTAGCATTAGTTATCTTAGAATGGGTGCCATATGCGTGTCCGAGGTAGAGAGGTCTTCTGAATGCGAGCAGAACATGTGATAGCTGATGTGAGGTAAACATCGAGATTAGTAAGATGCAAAACTTGGGGTGGAGTTGTCCAACAAGATTCAAGGAAATCTGTTATAGGTAGAACAGTATCTATGGCTCACGATGAACATATTCGCTGTTTTCTGAACAAGCTACGAGATTCTCTTAAATGAAATCAAATATGCCTGTTTCACGGTTGACCACGGGTGCTGCAGTCAGAAGAGCAATCAACTGTGGTATTATCAACCTAGTTGAAGTACACATCCTTTCAGTGTGAGAAAGATTGTGAGTTCTTAGAAAACACCGACGATAGCGATGTACCGTACCCCGGTTTTAATTGTGAACGATATTTGTAATCCTAAATTCGAAATATGTTCAAAGCATTGGGAAAATATTCTTCGGGGCCGATTGTGATCTGATGCGCTGCGAGTCGGCGTTCACTCGCCCGCGCTGCCCACTGGAGGCCCATAATTTGTCATCTATCATCAATCTAATCGATCGAGTCTCACAAACCACAATCGACCCGCAAGCAAGGGCATTTCGAGCGGCTGAACACTCGAAGCGTTTTCCAGTTGAGTGGAGTATAGCAATCTTTCTCTCAACAAAACAAACGGGATGTCGGGAAAAAGTCGAATTTTATGTGGGTGTAAGTGCCTTCGCACGTAAAACTCGTTTTATCCATTGATAATCCACTTGTCGAACAAAACGGACCCGGTAAACCCTAGATGAATCAGTGGTCAGATTTGGCCACACCCTATTAATGTAGTGAAGAAAAACTTTTATGTACAATATTATAAACGAGTCGATAGGGAATTTAGGGGCTAACTGCAAACATTGAGTCATGAAGAATACTTACACAAGTGAATGTTGAATACATAGTCATACAAATTTCCTTCACTTTTTAAATCTTTTCATAATAATCCCCAGGTTTTACTACTGTTTTCTATGTAGTACTCTAAGCTAAAATTATTTATTTCCCATCTTGCAATGTTGCATGTGGCGGACACTTAATCATCAATAATATTACAGTGTGATGATCGTCCAAAGTCGTAATCGCAACCAGAGTGAATAGTTGACGTAATTTCTGCTGATCTGTCTGTCTATCCAATACCCGGTATATTATTCAAAACCGGACAGCTTACCTTCTCGACGTGATAAAACATAAAAATAACAGCCGACTGACCTGTGAAGTAAGTCTAACTATGACGAGCACAAAGATAAAAGTCTCGTTGTAATGTTTTTACCTTAGGCATGCGAGATACTTCATCCGGACAACGTGAATGACACAGCATCATTCTGACCCGAAGCGAAAGTCTATGTGAGACTTGGAAATGGTTTGCGAACTTTACGTTACCGGTGAGAAATTAAGTTTACGCACATTCACAGTTCAAGTCTGACTGAAGAACTAGGGGAACAAGAGAAATCAATGATGGCTGGTATTTGAGAATGTTTTGATTCGGTATCCACTTGTTCTAATTGATGTTCAGGAGATAATCGAATGCTGAACGGAGCATCCTCGAAGTGAAACCATCAGCTTTTAAGGCTATAACGTCCGGAATATTCACTCAAGCGGTCATTGGTCATTTCGGTAAAGAATACCTTGTGCTATAGTTGTTCAGCATCACCAGTATCTGTCTCGAATTTGTTTCTATGTGACCAAGCATTGCCAAGCGCTTACTTTTACCATTACTTGCAGTCAGCTTTGAGCGCATTTGAGTACACTTCTCAATTTTTATCTCAATTGTTATTATGCCAAATAGTGGTGTCGTGCTCCGGCAAAAATTCTCTCGGAATACTTAAAGTATTCCAGTTTGCAAACTCGTCAAATTATTTTTAAAAAATTTAATCAAGGTACACCTGTTCAAGCACCGCCTGTATTGATAATTAACAATCGGTCTGTACGAGTGGTCGAGGACACAATATACACATCAATCTATGTATAGCTCGCGGCTGGAACACCAATTGTGATGTGATGTTCCTGATTGACAGTCTCTCATAAGTGCAGATTTGTATTCACTTTCGACTTAGCATCGGGGTCGAGGATGAGACAATGTCTAGAACCGAATTTGAAAAAAAAACAAATTTTGATCACACTCAAACCATATATTATCAACTGACACCGTGTGCCTAATCAGTTCTTTGCAAAGATTTGATATCTGTGACCACATGGCCGGGGAGAGGTTGTTTTCGTCATCACGTGCATTGTCGATCGGTATGTTATGTAATTAGCCCCCTATCCCGTGCGAGATACACACACAAACAAACACCAAGACCTGGCATCTTATAACTGAGGAGCATCGCTTTTTTAATGATTCAGATAGAGAGTGAGAGAGTGAAATTACCATGGTTATGCATAGAAAACAGTTTTCATAAAATCATGACTACTTTGTGAGCATGCTTTATAGACAAGACAAGGATCAGCTGAGCGATCCAACCAGTGAGGTAGAATGAGTGAATGATTAAGAGAGTGAATAGGTGAGTGAGTAATTGCGTAACTGGTACAGAGAACAAAATCTTCAGATTCCATTCACCCGGACCTCGTTTCCATTGATGAAAATTAATTAACGCTCATCACGTTCGAGGAAATGACCGATTGTTGTGCACAGGACATCAGTGTTTACTCGAAGAGTGGCATTGACGGCCCAAAAATACATTGTTGCTAGTCCGGATAGTGACAGATAGTTCGTAATGCATTGAAAACCTCTGTCTGCCGCTAGCAATGCGGATGTGATGCTGCCGGTCGGAACGACTTGTATACTGCACTCCAGTGGTTCAGATGGAACATTCTGAAACATACAGGTACTGCTGTTTGAAAGGTTTATCCGCAAACGCCGACTTCGACTGACAAGTAAGATGTCAGGGAGCAAGTGAATTGTGTGTCTATTTTTGTGCATATTTTTCACAAATTTGTAATTATTGAAGTATAAATAATCTATCTTCAGGTGGTATGAGTTGAGTTGAAGTATTAAAATGAAAATGATTGTGATAACCAAAAAGAGTACTGGACAGCTGTTTCGTCCTGTTTGGGAATTGTCAGCAGTGCGTACGTTTTCTTTCCCTGTCAGGACTCGAATCGTGATTTTTCGGGCTGGAACTTCAAACCCTTACCCTTGAGCTACGCGATCGACGGTCAACACCTTGTGCTAATGGCTCAATCAATTTAGATGGTGAATGTTTGGATTAGCTCATTCGTTTTTTCACAGGCATCCGACACTGCTAATGATGAAGTACGCACTGCTGACGAGTCCAAAACAGGACGAAACAGCTGTCCAGGCTCTATGTGGGTTATCACAAACATCTCCGTTGCATTCAAATGCGTACAAGCAGTAGGGAATTAATGATCTCCCAAGGATTGAAACCCACAACTAACATCAACCGGGCTTGGTGCCTGAGAAAAATCCAATGGGCTAATCCAAACATTCACCATCTGAGTTGAAGTACTCCAGATTAAGAAATGAAAGTGAAAGAAAATATCGAAAAACACTATCAGATTCATTGCTCGGGTTTTGAGACCAGTCGAATTGATGAGTCATCTGATTTGTTTGTTTGTTTGAAGAACCAAACTGACTTCGAAAATTTATCACAGGTTCAAGCACTCACAAAGTGAGTTTAACGTGCAAACGAACTGCATGTTTTCGTGTTATGATCCCTGTAACCTCGTCTTTTGTGGAGATTGCAACTCATTTATCCCGTCCGCATCTCTGTCCTCGAGCGAAAAAGCCCATCGTTTTGACCGGCGAATTGATTAGTTAGTGATTCGTATGGCAAGTTTACACACACACACACACACAAACACAAACACACACACGAGCGCACCTACACAAGCAGCCCTCTCTGTTGGTGTGGCAAATTAATTTTCCTTCCATCAAGTCTGGAAGTACAATGTATCACACTGACATTCTTTCCCGCAAGTCTGTTAGATTGGATGTAAAAGAAACATTATGCCAGTGGCAATGTACATCTCCTCCCCTAAACCTCCGTCTTGTTGAGGCAATCCCGTAGCAGTTAAAAAAAAAAAAAAACAGTTCACAATATCCAACTGCTGGTATCCACATGTGTGTTGAACCGCTCACCGTGGAGGAGGAGGAAGAGGAGGAGGAACGGAATGTGAGATGCACATGGCTGATGTGTTTTGGACGACCAGTGGCGGCTGAGGGGGGGGGAGGAGGAATTCAGAGAACAGTTAATGCAGCTGTTTAGTGATGTGATTGGTTTATTCTGTTAGGTATTTGTCACAGATGCAACAATAAAGCGAAGTTACACACGTTGGTAAGTGATGCTTGTATTTGACGTATTTGTATTGAAGTTGAGAATTCGACAAATGGTCTGTTCTCTGCTCTAACCTGGATGATCTGCTCCAGTACAATAATAGAACTAGCTTCTCATTTCATTGTGCGAAAATGGATACCGGAACAAATTTGTTGTCGAACATGGAGGGGCTTGAGACAGACGTGAATGAAGAAAGGCCGTCACAAAGAAAATGATTCCCTGTCACCCTACCGTTTGAATATGTTCAAAATGAAAGTTGACAGCAGCAGAGGTTAAAGCAGGCACTCGTATGAAACTATGATATGGTTTGTGAATGTTATAGTGTTAATAACGCGGCGATATCGGTAGAGAATTATATTCGCCGACGTTTCGGTTACCCACGGTAACCGACATCGCTGTGTTATTAACACTATAACATTCACAATAAAACAACACATGGCGCATCGACTTTTCGATACACTCCTAACATCATTTGGTCACGATGTGTAAAAAATATAATATGGCTTCCCTGAAAATATCACTAGAAGCTAACGGACTGCTTACTGGACAAACCTGATTGTTCATTCAACTCCTGTAGTGTCTACCTTTTTTGATGTACCTGTGGTAGTCAGTACACCGGAAGACCTCAGAGACGCTTGTCTATTAGGATCTCAAAGCATGCATCCAAGAATCTGGTGTCTAATAGATTCAAGCTGCCTATCACTTCATTCATCCTTCACCTAATCGATTGCAACAAATTTAACAGCTCGTTTCATGTCACGGTTCGCCGAGACAGATAAATGTTACAAAGGTGACATGTGTAACCCCATCGATTTGGTGTGCTAGTCTTGAGCTGTCGTAGTGACAGTGTGATTGCCCTCATCTGCGGTCGATAAGCTCCGTGCCCTTGTGGTCAATCCGGTTCGGGAGTTCTTGATCTCTGACCCCTGTATTGATTTCTTTTACTCGTGTGTGTTTGCTTGTTCCTAAACGTATCACTCTTTAAACCAAACATGATCTGAATATGCATGTACGCAGCGGATGTGATTATCACAAAATGATGAGCATAATGCTTGCTCCTGACCTCATGGAATAATAATAATAATAATAATAGCAACAATAGTAATAGCACAAGACTCTTTTCGCAATATACAGAACGCGTTTTCGTTTGTATGTTTTGTGCAGTTCGCACACCCCAAAAACGATGCTCATCGGAATGGTTGGTGAAACGAATATATCACAGTGATGTGATTAATATAGACTGAATTCGATACATGAGGGAAGATTTCACCGAATCAACACATGGGTCTATTATTGACCATTATGGTAAGCATAGATAAGTTGAGCGCGACTGATGCTTTGCGTAAAATCGTGCGTGCTAGTCTGGTCTGCTGCTTGATGACCAAGTAATTAGTAAGTCTGCATTCTACCCGCAAGGTCACGGGTTCAATCCCCAGTTGGATCGATGAATTCGCACTGCTGATCGGACCTAATCAGGTCGAAATCATTGTACAGTGCTTTTCAACTTTTGAGTTCACGCTTCATTTGATCTGTACACGACGAACTTCACAATATAATTAAATCAAATCCTCCCATACTCTCATATACCACTCTTGTGTCAGAAACTGTAATGAACCTGATGAGAAATGTCATGTGTTGATAATAATGTTATGGGCCTAAGTGATAAGCGGGGTTCGCATGATTTACCCCATTCGAAGCCGAAAACATAATAATAATACACAAGTTGCAAGATGACTCCTGCGTTTGATTCGTTGCTGGTGTTTTCGATTGCGTTGGATCCGTTCGCTCCTCGGAGTTCCCAGTACATTACATCAACCAGTCGATGTGTTGATGGCCACATGTCATCCTGATGCCAGTTCCATTCGACCGGTTCTGAAATCAACATTCCGGATTTCCCATGAAAAATGAGCTATTGGTGACCCGTGTTACTGAACGGTGACCTTCTTGCACTTCACTTCGGTGGAAGACTGGCACACGAGAATTCATCTATCCGTTCACTAGGCTGCAATGCCATATGAGCTTGGGACGGTGAAATTTAGTTTCTCAAGCAACTGACCCCGGATCATATATGAACTTAAGCCCGATTACCATCTGAATGGATTGCATAATGATACTCAAATCACGGCTGTTCAGCAACCTCAGTTCGTGTTGGTGATTCATTATCAGAACCTATCACCGCTGCCTGAGGGGTTCCTCAAGGATCAGCACTGGGGCTTCGCCTCCTTATTGCATTTATAAACGACCTGCCACATGTCCTTGGACCTAATACACTGCTATTTGCGGACGACGCTAAGATTTGGAGAACTGTAACATATCCAGAGGATTATACAGCATTCCAACAAACGATCGATGCAGCCCACCGATAGCCATCCACCAATGACATCCAGTTCAACGTTTCCGAATGCAGATTTATTTCCATGCGACACATGACTCGTTTCTCCTATGGTCTGGGGAACCAAATACTGTCACATGTCACTGACGAAAGAGATTTGGGAGTTATAGTACAGGAGGACGTAGGATTTTCCACGCACTGTGCCAGCTCTAAAGCAAGTTGGAATACTCAGACGTGTGGTTCAGGCAGTTCGGAAGAACACTGTTCCCACGCTTTCTATCAGCGTTCGTTCGGCCACACATGGAGTACGCCGTTCAAGTATAGAATCCTAAGTTGAACCGCGACAAGAAGGCTCTAGAACGTCCGCAAAGGCTGGCAACGAAATTGGTACAAGGTCTGTACAACAAGACATACTCCGAAAGACTGCAAATATTGGGACTCTACTCATCTCAATACCGCCGACTTCGGGGGACCTAATGTTGGCATTTATATGACGAAGTGTATCTGCACACCCCTGAACTGGATTCGCGCCATCCCAAAACATGTTTGTTTTGAGTTGCGACTAGTTATTTCTTTCCGGGGGCCAGTTACCGCATTCTACACCAATTCCACATCTCGAGTTTAATAGGTGACATCAAAATTCGATATTTACGTGTCCTTCTGGTGTTTTTTGTTTTCATCAAAGACAATCAGGCAATAAGTCGAGTACGAAATCTGATTGCTTCTGGGGGAAATAGTTCTTTTATTTCAGGCTGTTTCTTTTTGCAATACTACGACAGATGGCAGATGGCAGTGGTCACACGTTGGACAAATTTCAAGAGATAAATAATGCTCCGGAGCTGAAACAGTTAATCAATTTCGATTCATTTTTACTTTGTCCGAAGTACGTTGTTCAATGTGAGTGAAAACTCGCCATTTCCCGTGTGAGAAACACGACAAGCGTCGTTTATTTTTAGAAAATAAGATCAGCATCATCAACTAACTGAATGCAGATAAATGTATGCCTATTTCACCGCCCTATGAGACTGCAGCATCATTGGATGGTTAGTACATGTCTACAAACGTTCTGTTGTGAGTAGGTAAAAACCTATTCTCACTTGCTTTTCATTTCTCTCAGTTTGTTTCTCATCCAACACATTCCACACACCAACGAATGCATTTCATTTTTTGCCAGATCATTCTGCACAAATTAGACGTCCTTCTAGTTATTGTTTTACCATTTTTTTAAACGAACTTTTCAGTGCATTTTTGTCAGATATTTACAAATCTACAAGTCACCTCAGGTAGTTGAACTTTAAAAATATTTTTTTGTTCAACATGGTACCATAAACTAAATCACATACACAGAATCATTTGCAGCAAAACTTATAAATACAGGACAAAAAATTGTTCCAAACGTATATGCAGCCCGGATACCATGGCAACGCTTACATAGGGACATTGGCCAACAGGTTATTGCAATTCTACGGTCGGACGGAATTCCATTTCGTACCCGTAGGGTGTGGCTTATAGATACGTGGAACACGTTTGGGTGTAGATTCAGCCCGTCAGTAAGCACAATTTTTTACTCGCCTCCAATTAGTAAGCATGATCATGTGAACAGATAGATATAGTACATGTACATCCACGGGTCAGTAGTGAACCGGTAGCCCAGTTTCCAACTGTTGATCATACCGAGGGTGACAAAAGCTGCGTACTATTTGCGTTCCTGTTCAGGCTTGTCAGTCACCGGCGGTGTTTTTCTCTTTCCAAATATCACTGACCGATTTGCGCCGCTGAAACCTTACCCCAATGATTAAAATACAACTTCCTCTTTAAAGTTTGCTCACGAAAATCTTTCTCAATTTTCGTACAATTTCAGCGAATTTTATCTTCCTTGAACCCTGGCAGATAAATCAAGCGTGAACCAGAAGGCTAGGAAGCACCGGACAGCTATTTAAACCTGGTTGGATCTGATCGACAATGCGAATCCATGACCTCACTGAGGATCGAGTCCAGGATCTCAAAGATACAAATAATTCGCGCTATCTACCACTTGGCCACCGTTAGAAGCTCAATTGAATTTCTTTTTTTCTCACACAATGCGACATAGAAAGAACCGATTAGATTTGGAGAGAAGTCAACCATCTGCGTTTTGCCAAGCGGGACACAGGTAGTATGAAATCACCACGTTATGCTGATGATCGAAAAATCCTATCCGAATGAACAATGTGGGCCCAAAAAACGAATAGGTGTTCCGCAAAATATCCCAAATCGGAAGTATGGGTGCAGGTAACACCACCTATATAGCGGCCTCCTTACTGTGATCGGAGTCTGTGGTCTCGAGGAGACCACAAGGAACACTCAGAACTGTGTCGTGTATATGATGCTAAAAGAAAATGAAAAGACAAATTACTGTCAAACGATTGAACGCGGAACCGTGCGTATTATAGGCTCTAACGCAAGTAGCGTGGACAAACGAGCAGGATTGTTGGTCAGATGAAGGATAAGCCATTTAGAGAGTCCTGAGACTTGAGTTATCAGAAAAGAAGAAAGAGATTTCAGTCAAGGCCTAAAGTGACGATTTGTGGAGGGTACTCAGTCAACGGTTATAATGAGAAAGTTAAACTAATGGGCGTGCATGATTCGCTGGTATATATTTTTACAGGCCGGAGCAGAGTTTTACTCCGGGTAATGAACACAAGATTACAACATGATACTGCTGCTGTCTGTCGCTCATACACTAGAAGTTGTTTGACCTAAAGGTCACCGGGCTATCCGATAACACCAAACAACAAATACGGCAACCCATCGTTCCGATCATGACCCGAAACAAACCATTCAGTGCACTGTCGAAAGACGAAGAGAAAGTAATGAATACACTGAGAAACGACAAGAGCACATTATCATCCTCCCAGCGGACAAAGAAAGAGTGAACGTGGTGATTGACAAAACAGACTACATCAGAAAGGCAAACGAATTACTCGAAGACACAACTACCTACCGCAAAATGAACATAGATTCAACTTCGAAACTCGCCAGCAAACTCAACGCAACGCTGAAACGGCTGGAACAGCTACACCAAATTAGAAAAGAAGAACACTGGAGAATGAAAGCAAAGGACTCAAACATGGCTCAATTCTACGGACTACCAAAAGTACACAAAAATAATGTGCCTTTTCGAACGATAGTCTCGCTTTCCGGTACACCAACCTACAGACTGGCTAAAGAATTGTGGAGAAGACTCAAACCTCTTATCGCTGGCTACGAATACTCCATCAATAACGCCAAACAGTTCCTAGAAAAATTGAAGGATGTAAATATTGATGCAGATGAAATAATGATATCCTTCGACGTCACAGCGCTATTCACCTCCATCAACCTCGATCTGGCCAGAGAAACACTAAAAGAGCTTCTAGAAGAACGACAGATACACCAAACACTGGATAACAAATATATCTGCGAGCTGATAGACCTATGCCTACAAACATACTTCGAATTCGACGGTGAAACCTACGAACAGGTGAAA
>UZAN01042623.1:3023-16780 GCA_900618425.1 Echinostoma caproni | reverse complement strand
CCCGTCTCTAAAACCATTTTCTGTTTGATGGTCGATATAAATTTCGATGTGCTTCACCTAAGTACACATAGCTACTAACCAACCTGTTGAACACTGCCTAATTTATAACTTTCATCCCATAACTTCCAATGCCATTTTTCTCTTGCTTGTCACCTGTACAATAATGAGAGCAGAAAATTATGCATTCCACGACCAAAGTTGAATCGCCATCCCTGAAAGTGAGCAGTGAAAATTCATCCCCTTCATAGGGCTTATACTTTTCGTGGTAGATCACTTCATAAGCGATCTCCAGCTCAGATGGATGATTGATATCGGGGTCGGCTGAATCCGGACTCAAAATGTCCTACTCATCATTGCACACCGGATACACACGATAGTTATCCGGCCTGTTCAAAACGTGCTCGGCAAAGCAGGATTAGAGCGGAACGAGAAGCAGTCAACTTTCGATCCATCAAGCTCAGTGTCCAAACTCGACTGCGTGAATGCAACTCTGTCAGTATGTTCCAAATCGGTCACTGTGATGAGTTATCTATTAGAATCAATTGTTCTCTGAGATATATGCGGTCATATTATCAGCTAATGCGTTATCCTGAATTAGATATTATTCGATTAAATCAAGTACAATATTAGGAAAAAAACAGATGAGACCACTTTCAGTATTTCATGCGACTGTAAGTATGAAATTTCCGAACATGCATGATCAATCCTAGGTGATAGTACTATTGCATTTATGTACCCCGTTTTAGTTGCCCACTTTCGACGATCTATCTGACAAACGAATTAAGTGCAAACAAAAGACTAGAAAAGTATTATGAATAAAGTGGTTTGGTATGTCAGACTGGTAAAGGTGTGAGCAAATTGACTAGGTAGATGTGCATCACAGTTCCCGACACCCTGCATTTCAACTTAAGGTCTATCCATCGATCAAATGGAATCCAGGGTCCCCAGTCAATACGTTTTGCACAATATACAAGGTCAATTATATTGTGGGTGAACGCATAAAACAGTGAACATGATTTCAAAATGAAGTGTTTCATCACAAAGTCATCCGATTGAATCAATTTTCTCATCCTGGTGATCTGAGGCAGCAGGTGGCTGCGCAGTTACTCAAACAGTAACATACCTAGTCAGGATCAGGAGTTCACTCCTTTCCTTCATCTACATTGACCCAAATCTATATGGAACAGCCATTGCCTTGTGCAACGAGATTGGAACTGGTGTCGGTGAGTATAAATCAAAACACTGCAGAGCAATATCTCGTGTAATTTTACTCCTGTACTTTTTATATGCTTGCACGCTCGACGGCGCACTGAGTAAATCACTCCAAAATCACGACTTAATCTGCTCGGTGGTCATCGTGATTAATCAGCTATTACCAGCCTACTTTTCCTGGATTGTCTCAAGCTTGCAGTCGTTCGGTTATGTTGTTTCATCATGTAGATTGAGGTGGCGAAATTACAGAGTTTATATTTTGTGAGGTATCCACTGGCACTTATAGCAACGTGGAGCTTATGCGTCACGCGACATCAATGAGATTATTCAGTTAGTATTGGGATAATGCATCCACGGTGGTCTAATCGAGGTTAAGCTTTCATGAGATTATGAAAATATTTAGACTTGTCCGTTTATTAAATCCCGTAAGTCACAATGAATGTCCGTAAAATGCGTCTAGTCGATGCAAATGGGTGAGGTGGTTGTGGGTCCGATTACAATGAACACCTAGAGCGAGCAAACGACACGCTTCTGTTGTGCCGCATTAATCGTTGTGCTACGTGGCAAAATTCACCCGGATTTTGGCATACATGAATGGGTCCATGTGTGCCGGTTAATCGATCAATCATTGTCCACGGAGGGAGGGGGGGGGACACATATTAGGTCCCAAATATACTATCTAAGATCACAAGGGTTGTCAGAACGTGTCAACTCTTCGATTTCCCTTGTTCTCACTCTCCTCACCCCCTCCGTCTGTTCTCTGTCTGAGCGCTCGGGACGAATTGGAACATCCGTCAGGAATCGGTAAAATGAAGACTGCAGTCTTCCGAGGGGCTACGATCAACCATCGGGATTGAGAATCTATGTGGCGTCCACTTACACACTTACACACTTACACACTTAGACACACACACACACAGAGGGAGAGAGAGAGACACACACACAAACCCCGGTACGAATGTGCCTTACGTGCTACCACTTCGGCCATTCCATGTGCAGATTGAACCTCGGAGTTTAAAGTCCCTTACGGACAATTCACTAATTCACTGCTCACTGGAGATGATTAAGATAGTCAATGGCCAAGAATTGCGAACAATCGACCTGTTTTGATGATAAATCCCTTCCGGTTTAGAATGTTCTTTTCATCTTCGAAGGCAATAGTACAAACGCAGTGATCAGTATGGGCCGTCTCGGTTACTTCCATAGCATTGGTGATCATGTGATTTTGTGCACGAATTTCGCACATATAAGTGATACCATTCTATCAGTTCTCCGCAAATCGACAATACTGGACAGCGTGGTGATCGTCTCTAAATCAAGCACGCATACTGGCCTCTATCAATAAAAGCACTATTTTGTACTTGTTCGGATAGACTTATTAACTGGACATATAATCATACGGGTACGGTGAGTAAAAAAGATCAACAAGGAGAATCAAAGTCTTATTTTGAACTTTTCAAGATTTGGTAGGAAAATGATAAATCACACTGACCAGTACGCATCGTACTGGTCCGTTTGTCGAATAATAATTCACTACATCAGGAAAGTACCGGTTACTCAATTTGTTCAATCCAGCTTCCACAACAACCATCCCTAATACCTAATACTGAAGTCAAATGATCATTCGGAAGGACGAAGCCACTGAACTAACTTTTTTGACATTTTACTATAGGGTGTAACCTTTTTCCATTTTTGTTCTTTTAAGCTCTTCTACACTTTTCCACATAAAGTGAACTAACGTTCTACTGTTATAATTCCAGAAGGCGGTACCCGGTTGAGGGGAATTGTTTATTACAAATACCGATCACTGTATCGGTAAATTTTCATTCATACAACAAAATATATCATTTAGAACGAGTATGCAGAATTCCCCCTCCCAACACTCACATACACGTGATAGCTGATGGAAACTCCCACTGTTAGATGCGCATTCTTGTATTCACCATACCGAGCTGCAGCCATTCGCTCCAACAGGTTTTGTTCATTTTCAGCCGTTAAAAGAAACCGCCGATCACATCTTTATGCAAACTACTCACCAGCGAGTAGTATCTCCCAACACTACCACATGCAGTACTAACACTGCCTCATTCAGTGGCCTGTAGTTCACCTACCTGACCGGCAATACCCGAGAGGTTCTCGACTGGGTTCAGATAAGCACTGAGGCCAGGATACCTCGAAAAGTGAACTCCACGAAATACATGACTTGTGTGTTATGCTATTTATATTCATAATTTCTCAGAAGAACACTACCAGTTTCGCGGTTCTGCCACTCGTCAGGTGTGCGTATCCGGTCATCTTCCGTTTGGTCATTCTTATATTTCAATTCCCGATGTGGATTATGCAATGTAAACCCCACCAGCAACTCGTGGAGTGGATGTGAGACCAACAAACCCTCGAAGAATCATTGCGATGACTGTATCTGGTGTTGTCGTTTAGAAGCGTCTAACCTCAATCAACCCGACCCTAGGGCCGATTTTCAGTGTTTTTATAATGACCAGTATATGAATGACTGGGCAAAATTTCCCAGAAGCACACGACCGGTTTTGCGGTCTTTGCTGCTCGTCAGGTGTGCATATCCGGTCATCGCTCTGGTCATTATCATATTTCATTCATATACTGGTCATTATAAAAGCACTGAAAATTGGCCCTAGGGTCGAGTTAGACGCATCTAAACCACAACACTTGATACACAGTTATCGCAATGATTCTTCGAGGGTTTGTTGGTCTCACATCCACTCCACGAGCTGCTAGTGGCGTTTGTTTATATATATACTTATCTTTATCATTCTAGTGACCGTTAATGAAAGTCAACAGACTCAAATTATGAACAGAAAAGTTAGAAACTTGGGGTTTCTTTTCACGATCATCTGCACACGTGCACGCTGCAGTCAGATTGATTTTTATAGTCAGTGAAAGACAAACCGCTAGAAGAACACAGGAACCCTAGTCACAACGGACAACACGACACACGACATTTGCACAACGAACGGGAAAGGGTAGGAGATAATCAATCAGGTAAAACTAATGAGCTGTTTGCATAGATCGCGGGGGTTTGAGAGCATGAATGACTAGAGCCTCCGCAAATTTCAGTAACTTTGTGGTGGTTGTTTTGTATATGCCCTGAAATGCGTGGGTCCGAGTGACGTAATTTATCTGTTTAAATGGGTGTTGTGTTATCGGGGATCTGAGTCTAGGGATAACCATAGAGAGCAGCAACAACGGTTCTATCAAATGCTAGACTGTGTTGGTAGACTGCGTCCAGATACGCAAGCTACGATCATTTAGAGTGACGTGTGCAACTATATGTTCTTTTGTTTATCAATACACTTTCCTTTCATACTTTTTATTGTTCGCCCGTTATTTTCCCAAGACTACTTAAAAAGGATTCCATTGTTCCTTGTCGCAGTTTGGTAATTACCAGCCGTGTTTCTCTTATTCCCCTAAACACTCTGATCACCCCACTGGGGGATTTTCATATTATTTTATAAGAATTTCATCCATAAGGTACGCAACCTCCCCAACCGTCCTATCAATACTGATCTATCTGCTTCCTGTTCCCACGCTACAACGCAATTCGACTGTCGCTGCACTCTCTCACATTTTTATTTGTCGCGATTCAACGGTGCCTTATCTCACTCGTATCCTAACTGGCAAGACGAAGACCAGCATCGAACTAATTCTAAACATGCAGAGATGAGCTTCTGTTTGAGTTTTACCATTGTTGTATGCTACTTTTTCATTGTTTTATCCTATTGTAATGGTCAGTACATTTTTGTCTTAAATGTAGGCATGGTTGCCTGCACAATACAATACAATACAATACAATACACTATTGTGTTGCTCTCTGGAAACATGGATAAATCAGTCAGCTAATCCCGAAATGCCCAAATTGCCAATGTTTGAAGGAAAACTGCATGGACTGTTTAATAACTCAACTTATCGCCCTAATCATCGCATTAGCAATTCACGTTTGCCTTAAAGTTATTTTCGAGCAGGGGTGTAGGATAACTGGGTCTGAGTTGTACTAACAACCCTCTAAACGATATTTTCATTCAAGATGTTAGCTCTGCTTGGTCAGCCACTCAGGAGGCATCAGACTGGAGTTTCTCTCTTGTTTGAGCTCATCAGTATCAGATAATAGTGGTGCTCTGTTTTTTGGTAGGTGGTTTTAATTTCGCGGATCTATATAAATTGAGGATGGAAAACTGCTTTCATGTTGTAGTAAAGTTATTCATATACTTTGGAATTAAACCGTTTCGCTCAGTTGCTCACTTTACGGATAAAAAGTATTCAGGCTCGCCCTTCCATCATTCACCACATACTTCTACTGTTGTGATATTCCAAGAGAGTAATTTAATCGGCACTCTTTTTTATATTTTAATGCAAATTTGGATATTTGGATATTGACACAGTCAACACAACTCACACACACGCATACATCCAAGATGCAATCAGGACGTCATAAACCGGATCGATTCGAAATGGGAAAACAACAATGGCTGATAGAAATACGTAATTCTCACAATCTGGATAGAGGACATTGCTCGTGCACATTGCACCGTACGGTACTGTACCGCACTGTATACACGCATATAAACGCAAGTACAAGCGCACACAATTTTGCGAATCGAATTGTTAGAACTTATGCGTTGTGTGGTACGCACTTTCCTCCTCCTCCTCCTCCTCCCCCCCGTCTTCCTCGCTGGAAAATTCACCTATCCTCAGGGACCTGATGGATCTGGGTTCAGCTGACTGAATGACTGTCTGCCTGACTGCTTGCCTCGTTCGATTGTACGCTGTCAACTGTGTACGTCTACCAAACTATCCATCAATCTATCTATCCCAAGGATTCTTTGGTTGCTTTTTTTTTATTCATTGCCGTATCCCCTCTACCTCGTGCTGCACCGCATCTCCGGTCTCCCTCCTATCCCATCTAACCAACTCCATGTCTCCAGTCAAAACCGAACTACGCATCAGGACAGTATGATATTCGCATTTGCCAGTTCGACCACTTCCAACCCATATTCTGCGTGAAACTGTCCAACCCTCCCACCCTCAAAGCCGAGCTGGCACACCAACCTGGCGTGTCAGCCTTGCTGTGCACAAATTGTACAGATTTCGAATTCATGTCTCGATGTCCATGTGCCCCAGCCTCTTTTTTGGCAGGTTTTACAACTGTGATGTGTATTCATCCATGATTCTGTGCATGTACTCTCTTAAGCGCTTCTCTACTCCATTACAAGTCAGGTTCACAATGGAAAAATCTAGTGCTTCCAGATCGAATATGGACTCTGCTGAAGCACGGTTTCAATGCTACCAGCCGGCTGATTTAAACACGTCGCTTCTGTGATTCTGGTATGATGATAAGAGAGGTGATACTGGGAAATTGGGGATTGGGAGAGGGATCAGTGGCAGGGCATCTGGACGGTTAGAGATGCTTCTCACAAAGTGCCTGAGTTCGAGCATACCCAAACGGTTGTCTCTAGGTATCACCCACCCATCCATCCTTAAATAACCATTCACGTAGATAGGTCAACAAGCATTCGAGCCCCGGATAGTACAACACTGAGCTTAGTGTGTATTTATCTGAATACTCTGGTGATGGATGGTAAGTTGGTCACCTATAAATAACTCCTGGGTTATTATTTCATCTCTGACCAGTGCGTCATCTAGCTCTCTCTCTCTCTCTCTCTCTGAAGATCTATTCCAAGCCCGATCAAACCAGATGCACTCGAACATTCGATCACACGATCTAATCAGGACAATGTGCCACGGTAAAGCTTTGTTTACTGCGAGAAATGATTGTAGGCACTACAATCTCTCATGTGTGGTCACGTCTATCACAGGATGTCGGAAATTTCATCATTTGATAACTTATGTAACGTGCACTGCCACCCCCCCCCCCATATACCCGACCTATCGGGTTCCCGTCCCCCATATTTGAATGAGCTTAGATGGATACTCGGTCGGACCTATCCGGTCGACGCTCCGTAAATTTGAAAAAGATCTAGTCGAAACTTACGAGAATAAAACATTTGTACACTGAAACGCTGCTTGCAAAAACTCTTGTCGTCATCGAATTTGCAAAACACAGTCCAAACAAATTTTCGCAGTGTGCTCTCTGTAACGAATGAATCCAAAACGAAACAACTGAAGAACTCAATCATATATTTTCTTCCATATCGTCTCTTAATATGTGACTGCCAAGACTGGTTAGTGAGCCTAACCCAGCTAAATAATAGCTAAGCTAAAGAGGCTCAAACCAAGTAAGCTGGTGGGGCTTGATAGACTTCAACCGACGGTTCTCAAAGAGTTTGTTAGCGGAACCTCTCGCGGAACTTTCTAGCAGTTATAAGCTGCCGTTGCTAACCTATATGCATCACTTCCCTATCCGGAAAGGAATTCGGTAATTCACTCCGAAAGAATATACATTTACGTTTCCTTTAAACGTATTTGAAACTGCCTTCCGTTCACAATTGAAGTAATACACGGATGTTGGTGACAATTGTCATTAAAAGCACATTGCCTATCTGATCAGCTCCCTTTTATTCTCATTTGATTGCACTGGCAAACCTTTCGGTATATGTTTCCTGGACTAATATGATGCATTTTGTTGTGCTGGTAGAACTGTTCACTTTTATCTATGATGAATGTCTGTCTTTACCTCACCCGTCATCTATTGGGGACTATTTCACCGATAGAGTACAATTTGCTTCCCTCCACGGTACTGTATGTCTCGTACTCTTTCTATTTATTCTGAAACGCTTCACGCTGTCATCATTTCTCCATGCCCCCCCCCTGTTTTCTTCACTCTCCACAATTTGCTTAAGGCTTTTGAAGCAATTTAGACTCATTATGCACTCAGAACGTTATTGGATGGAGATTTTCAGTCCGATAAACTGAGTAATTCATTATTTTTTATTTATGGATTATGACTAGGTTATCTGTTAAACAATGCAAATTTCATTTTCAGCTCGAGGAGTTGATTTTGAGACAAACAGACCTCGGCTCAGTATTAAGTATTATGGATTAGATGCGGCCAACCTCAGCCAACTCGAGGCCACAGTCGATTTCCAGTTGGGGAGGGGAACCGCGAAATCGATCGTATGCCTCCAATAAATTTTGTCCAGTTACTCATATACTGCTCATCATTAAATCATTTGTCTCCAAGTTTGCTGTTCAAACGTAATGGCATCATCGGTTACCCTAGACCCCACCTAGTCTGAGCACATGGTTACCACATCCACAAAGGTGCGATGCCCCTCGTTTTATGCTTTACACCTACAATCTTTACAACCGCTTTATTATCTACGAACATGACTTGTTCATCCTTGCCTCGCACCACTTACATAACACATTGCTACTCTGTCACGCTTATCGGCCTTCGAATAAACGTTTATGTCATTTGACGTGTAACTGTCGGAATTTGATCACGTTCCAATAATATACCTTTTTTAGAGTTAACTAATTTCATAATTACAAAGACAGTTTTTTACTCGTTTGATAAGCTATGCATCAAGAATCTCCCAACCGACTAACCCCGTCCACTGCGTAATGAGTTCACCTAGTGTATGGCCCTGTATTCTGACTATTAAATCTAAATAAAAGTGGCCGCATTCCAGTATATCTGCATATTGCATCTCAATCCTACTTTAACTTGTCAAATTGGTTACTAAGCGTTCGTGGATCACTGGCGCAATTCAAAAGTATTTTTACTGGCAAAACCACTGCGTATTCCGAACAAAACCCTACTACTGTGGCCAACTATCTATTTTTCACCTCAATTAAACAATTCAAATGACCCAGTCAGGCATGCCTGTCCCCATAAATATGCCGGTGAGCCTTGTGCTAAAAATGCGATCCCTTGGGATGAATAAAGCCAGTTTTCGAATTTGAATTTAAATTGAGCTGAACTCAAAGTTTGCAAAACGTTATAGTTTGGTTGTCTGTTTTAAACGATCAGACCATGTGTATAGCCCTCTTCTTGTCTTTTTTTGGGTGAAGGGGGTTACCCTGCTAGAGTGTGTTTATTTCCCGCAGACTGAAGAAAAGATTTGGCTTGCGACTTGTGTATCTTATGTGATGGTCGATTAGCATAATTGGAAAACGGACTGTCTTTCATTTCTGATTTATTGAAACAGTGACTTACATGTACAAAATCTCTGAAGTAAGTGCATTTGCACTGTTTTTCTTCTCATGACTGCAGTCACGCGGCCAAAGTATTTTATGTCAAGCGCGTAGCTCGCCGGTTCGGGGTTTGAACTCCAGACCCTACTGCTCACTGCTCTAGCCCACGGGCTGAAAACATGAAAACAGCAAACACACTAACAACGAGACTGAACTAAAACGAAAACAGACATCCAGTGCCTTGTTGCCGGTCTTTTTCACATTTCTGCTGCAAACGGGAACCCCGAATTATCATCATTCAGGTTTGCCATAGGGGTTTTCCACAAATCGTTCATTCACCTATCAAACTAATGAATACACAATAAAATATATTTATTTTCCACGATGGCAATGTAAAATTTGCTTCGAATTTTCCGGTGAATTTCTTCGCACCTTAGAGCCAATGTACCCTGAACTGTAACGCAAGAAAGCACTGGACAACCAGTTTGGCCTGATGCACGTTTGTTTCACTTTGTGCATCATGAAATTCACTATATATTATCTGTGTGCTATGTGTGATCACCATACATCCCTTGGCCCATAAAGAGAGTTGATGCTAAACTGTGAATGCACATTGCAATGTTCAGATATGTGATCCGACCTCAAAACAGTTCGGTCCGCAACCGATCGGCGGGACGAATCACTGTCGAACTGTATAAACATGAATACCACACATCATATTCAAATGGAATCACCACTGGGATAGCTTACATTGGTACATTAGGGAAAATCCAACGAACGGGTCCAGAAACCACACCATACAGAGAAGAAAACACAAGCTCGATCCTGTGATTCAAGTGATCAAGTTCATCCATTTATCCATCGATCCCACCACCAGCCCCTTTTGCCCATCGGTGAGTTCAATTTGAGCTACTTCGGTTTGGCGTAAAACATTTGTACGAGATTATTTTCCACCACGTTCATCTGTTCTCCGTGCCCCTAGGTAGCACCATATCTCTGTGGGGTTCATCGTGCCTGTCTTGTGTAAAGCCCAGCAGGTAAGTCAAATTTTTTGCCACGTGGACTGCAAATAGTCAGGTCGGTCGGTTGTTCAAGTTCAGAGAAGTGGACGTGCCAAGAGTACATTGAATCTTACCGGTTAAAAGCCTACGGATTAGAAGCACCTTTAACGAGCAGAGTAGTCCAGATGGTTTATGTGTGGCCTCGAAAAGAAGTTGAGATAGTGAACAGCAACCAGAATGTGCGCACATTATGTATGGCGGAAGATAGTGCTAGGTTTCAGAGACTAAAATGTGAACTTGTTATACTGAAAGAACAATTCGTGGGATAGAGAAAGAGTGACACGTTGAAAAATGTGACATTTCACAAAATGAAGCCTAATGGGAATAGATTTTGGTGATATTTGCCCACTCTCAAACTTTCCCTAATTTTTTGCGTACAGTAGTAAGTGCCATTTTAAATGTCATACCGGTTTTTTCTCCCCTGATAGGCAACAAGGACAGTTAAACAACCACACGCGAAACAAAACCTCACCCATCAAGTGAGTAGTGATGGACAAAACATGAGGGGGTTCCTCCGTTATGAACTGGCCCTCCACGACCAAGTTATCCCGCAAAACTATAGCTATTCTGAAAAATGAATTGACTGTTTGTCTGTTGTCACCCCAAATTTTCCTGTCATAAAAGTACAATCATTGCTAATGTGTATATATCTCCCCCGTGCTCTGAGATGGAAATTTCTACTTTCTTTGATTCCTATATTCCGTTTCTAGTTTCATTATTAGATGAAAATCTTCACTTAATTGTTGGTAATTTCAATCATTCAAGCATTTGGTCTGTCTGACCCTTGTCATTCTCCTACCAGAGGTAGTTCTGTCTGGGACAGAGTGATCACAAACCATACCAACTTAGCCTCTCTCAAACTAATGGCCCCGGTTTCTACTAGTGATCATGGTGGACCAAAGGTATACTCTCACACTGCTTATCGAACATTCATACGCTCTACTCAGATAAAATTTAATCTAATGGACTTTTCGCCCAACAGCATCTCTCTTCTCAACAGTTCTGTTGTGATTGTTCAGTCTTGGTTTGGTTCTTGTCCATCGCTTTTTAAATGCATCAGTCTGTTCACTGAAACGATCAAATTGATCTTTCACTTGTGTTGTACCATGAAAACCCTGTTTATCTGTAACAGCAGAATTACCTCATCCCTTTTGAAATCACTGAGAAAACACAAAGAAATGACCTACAAATCCCGTCATGCGGTAATTGTAAAGCAATATTTTGATTTAATCAGCCCAAATTCTGACAACAAAGAACCCTGAGGCTTTTATGCAAGGTATTCGCCTTCTCTGTAAACACGTAAGCTTACACAAGTTATACAAATACAAAAATACAAATACAAAACAACGAAAACATGTAGCTCGCTTTTGAATTTTTTACTCTTCATTTTGATTACGTAATGCTTTTGTACACGTAAGTTGTTCAACGAGAATGAGCAGTGCGTGCTTGCGTGCGTACATGTGAGAGAGATATTGTGCCGGGGGGAGGGCAGTTCGACCAACAAGCTACGTTTGCAAGTTACATAATTTTACCAATGAAACAGCACATATTTATTAGTGATCGTAAGAGGTGTACAGATAGAATAGGGATACCAAGTGTCCATATATGCCGCCGTCGTCTTAACCGCACTTTTTTATCTCAAGACCGGCTTTTTGGTCGACCATGAGAACAAGGGAGGGAGGCGGGTGGGGCGGAGGGGGGGGGATGCGAATTATTATTTTTTTCCAGTGCGTTTGAGAATGGATGATGACCTGTTTCCTTCTAATGATTCAGTAAAATTCCTTATCCATCTAAATGTCTCCGGGTCAGACTCTTTTTGGGATGGAACGTATGTTAGTATGATTACTGTCGACTGAATGCGAAAAAAATACACAGCACTCGTGATCGACTTTGGTATCATTTTACAATTGGAACACGTAGGAGTGTACCGATTGCGAAAAAAATAGCACGGACCACTAAACCAGGTTTAGCGATTTACCCGTTGTTCCTGAGTTTAAACCCTCAGAAGGATTTGGATGTTGCGACAAATGAACTGTGCAAAATGCACACGCAAAGTGAAACAGAACAAACTTTCACCGTTCTTTCACTTAGCCAAATCTGAATTAGATGTTGGACAGGCAGTTTTTGTTTATTGTTTGTTTGTTGCATAGTTTATCAGTGCATTTTCTCTTTCATATTTTCCTGTTCCCTCTGTTTTTTCCAGGTATACCCGAAAAAGATTTCACTACTCTTAACCGTGGTTTGTTGACCATTTCCCTCTTATTCCAACAAACACTCAAATCCACAAAACTGCCTAATCTTCATCTAAACTCACGCGCGAATTTTGCGAGTTTCACCGGCCTCAGCCATTCACACAATCCGGATTTATCTATCCGCTTGCCGTTTGGACGTTATAACACGATCCATTTTCGCTGCCTAACATCCAGTATCAACATTTACCTTAATGTGACTCGTAGTGTAACTGAAAAACTAAGTCTTACTCAACCAACTGATTGTAATACATCGGTGAAAATTTTCGGCGAAACTATGAAAATATCAAAAACGGATTTGTGTGCAGTTGTTGACCTTTCTGACCGCATCCCATTGGAATCCATCTGCTCTATTTGCTATTCACTCAAAACACGAGAATGGAAATCGATCCGTGTGGATGGGGCTAAGAAACAGGTGTACACTTTACAGGTATTGAGCAAACTCGTGCAACACCCTAACTTTGATCACATTTGTTTCCCCGAACACTTCGGTGTTTCGAGCCTCATTCATCGGATTGAATATGATATTGCCCTACATCACATGCAACATATATGTACAGGTGTTGGCCAAACTCCTGCAACATCACCCTCATTTTGAAAACCCATTTCAACTTGCAATAGCATACTTATATGTAGATGGTTACGGGTACAGTGTATTTATTCCTGACTTTATCTCCAACATCTACGTTCTTGGTTCATTTCTATCACCATTTGAATGTGCGCGACCTTGAGTGTCGCTATAAAATTTGCAGTAGTTCGAACGTTACTGCTCTGATTTAGAAAATATTTTGGGCAAAGTAGCATGAGTGTTCATTCTTTTTAATAGATGATTCGTGTCCTATGAGAGTTTCTATTAGGCTGAGCACACGCATTCTAAATTTCTATTCTCTTTCATTCAGTGCACAGTAAATAAGCAAATTATTTAAAATATTCTAACTTTCATAAATTGCTAAATTATTAGGCTACAAAATACTCACGCATTATCTCCAATACTGGAAGAACTGAAAACATAGTCCAAGAAAGACACAAGTTGATCTTCGAAAGTTGACCTTGAGATGTGCGGCTCGTTGAATAAGCGTCCTGTAGTGTCAACATGCCCAAACCGGAT
>UZAN01042622.1:1279-22039 GCA_900618425.1 Echinostoma caproni | reverse complement strand
CAACAGTTCATCTTTCGTCCACAACTACCAGTAGTTCGCCAATCCAGTTTTAATCCCGGATATCGGATTTTCGTCCTCCCACTAGGATAGAAAAACATCTTTGCGAACAGTAGACGGTGATTAGGGCGTCCTCAGCATAACCTATTTGAGACGCTTGGTGATGTAGGAGCATTTAATGAGGTGCAAGGGAGGGATGACCATCCGCCACCCGAGACATGGGCTCGTGACCATACTGAGGCTTTTAGAAGCATGTGTCAATACCGATGGATAAAGCACTGAGACCAAATTGACTGAAATTTAATCATTGAATTACTCATAATTGCAAATATCATGTGATTTAAAACTCTCAGTTGCGTGATACCGAATTGTGTTACGTATATTACTTGTTGATGCATAAATTGTTCACATGAGATTGCAGATAAAAAGGATATATTCGGGGCATGAAAGAGACTCGGAAAACGGGTATGCAAATGCTTCATGTGTACAATTCAACGCCAACAAACGACAGCGTTACGCAAACGAAGTCCCCAATAGTACTATGTTTGATCGTGATTACACACTTATTTCCGTGGCACCTTTGTTTTCGTGAGACCGGCATCTATTCTTCAGCAGTGACATGAAAGAACAGAATTTTAAGGGAAGGTGAAGGAGGGGAGCAGTTGAGCAACAAACTTTGCGATCCTCGCGCATCTGGAAAAGCAAAATCACGAACAGATTACTCATCTGCTCGGCTGTCTCTACAGTTTTATACTCCTGTCTTACACTGATCATTTACGGTCACGAACTTTCCCCCCAACTCAAAGGGCAGTGTGGAAAATAGCAACAACAAAAGGAACTATTGCAAGTTGAATAATGTAAATGAAGCATGGAAACGATGGGAAATTTAAGGGATTTATATTCTGCTATAACTTCGAAACTTGAAAATGTTCAGGTCCGATCCCCCGAGACAGGTCACTATGGTTACGATATTATTTGGGAGGGATAAATGGAATGAAACGCTAGATTCCAGTTACCATCCCAACATCATATAAATTTCGATAGGAGAGTGGGAGGGGGGCTTTCACAACTGAAACATTCCATTGAATGTAAGACCTAATACCTCGTAAAGCCGCCCCATTCATTACACACACACGCAGAGTAACTATGGTGACCCGAGCTCAATCGTTTCGTGACCTTTGTTCTGCGCTGTGTAAACCATTTCGTGAAGCTTCTCACTTGCATTTTAGGAAAGTTTGTTCCCGGTATTCGGAGTATAGAGGTTTCCTAACAAATCTTATACAAATGGATGGGAATTCAAGGGGTTTACAGCAATTTAGTTGCTTTTTCCAAACGTTCACATTAGCAAGATTGCTCAGATTTGTCGAAGCGATGGAAGAATCCTCTCTGTGTCAGCAAAAGAACTTTATGTTAGTCCCTCCATACACAGATGATATGATACTTTTACCACTTCCTCTTTTATGTTTTGCCTGTTTTTTGATGTATTTTGCTTTACTTTGTTGCCATGCTAAAGCCTTATATAAACATTGTATATTCTGCAACATGTACCATGTCGGGTATTACGCCCGAGGACTCTGATGTTATAGATAGGTCATTCCCGCCAGCTCTACAAGCAGAAATTATCACAGTGTAGTACACGAATGCTGGTTATATCCGTGGGAAGTGGGGAGAATCAGGAGCCCGCTCCCGGGTATCAGACATAGTCAGTATCACTGAACCATAGCTGAAAATAGAGCAACCCTTTGCCCATTTAAACCGGTATACAAGATATAGGCAGGACACGACTGACCGCAGACAGGGGGGCGGAGTACCACTGCTCGTTAAGGCTACCCTAAATCAAAGTGAAATGCAGCTGGAGTTAACTATTCCGAATATCCAAGCCACAAGATGCTGTATTCAATTGAGGTGGAAGCAAGTGGACGTAGCATGCATATATCGAGTCCCTAATACGACGTCAGAGGAAGATACAAAGTTGCTTATGATCCTACAACAAACGCTAGCGAAATACTAACGCTTTTGTTATTACAGGTGATTTCAATTTTCCGGAGGTAGCATGGTCAAGGGGGTATGCACCTACGGGATCCCCAGGGCTGCATTCTTCAGTTTCTATAAAAAACAGCTCTGACATAGCATGTGACAAGAGAAACGAGATACCGAGAACAATAGAAACCCTCGCTACTAAACCCAGTTGTCACATGATACTGCTCGGATATAACTAATCTAAATATGAAAGAATCGTTGGGCGAAAGTGATCACGCAGTTATTCGCTTTAGACTAATGGTTAGCTAGCGTAGGCACGGGCCTAATCTTATGCGTCTCTATGGTGGCGTGAACGTCACAGAATTGGTACAAGCTGCAAATACCATCAGCTGGGCCCCGACGTCCCCGGAGTTTACCGTGCAAGATAAATGGAACGTAGTTAAATGAGGGTCAACTAGCCCCACGGAACGATTTGCACCACTGAGGGAAGGACAAACCAGACATAGATCAATATGGTGTAAACCCTGAATAAAGAGGGTGCTAAAAATTCGCCGACGTAACTGGGATCGCTTTAAGCTTTACGTCACTCAACAAGCGTTAAGTGACTACAAGCGGGTGCGCAAAAGATGTCAAGATCTCCAGAGGCGTGTCAAATATGACTTCGAGTTTAACTTATCCCGAGGTATGAAAAAGAACCCAAAAAGCTTCTACGCGTACGTGCAATCCAACGCACTCACACGGGAAAGTGTAGGAGCACTAGCTTTGCCCGATGGAAGCGTAACTGTGTGTAAACGCGATAAAGCGGAAACCCCACTTATGTTCTTCAAAAGCGTTTATATACCTCCAGTCAACTTGGATAATCCGAGTTTATCAATGATCAACCGATACGTCAGAGTTTATGGATATTGCCAAGCTATATCTGTGAAATAGATGTACATCGAGAACTCTATACGATCAACAAGTACAAGTCAGCAGGTTCTGATGGAATCCATCCAGCCATAGTGCAGCTGCTGGCCGGGGTGCCAGCCGGGCCACTGACTGTACTTTTTAGGGAATCAGTGCAAACTGCTTCACTACCCCAGGACTGGCGTACAGCTACCGTAGGAGCATTGCACAAGGCATGACCGAAACACAAAGGAGAATACTATAGACCCGTTAGCCTAACGTCAGTGCTGTGTAAGTGCCTGTAGCGACTGATCAGAAGGCAGATTTGCCTACATCTAACTAGTAATCGACTCCTGACACCCGCACAGCATGGCTTTGTGCAACGGAGATCATGTCTAACGAATCTGCTTGTGTTCCTAAATGAAGTCACTCAACGGATGGATTAGGAGAAAAACGTAGAAGCCTGCTACTTAGGCTGTTGTAAAGCGTTTGACTCTGTCAGTCATCGATTTTTGGAATTCAAAGTTCGGAACCTAGATATACAGGTAGAGCCAGGAACTGGATTGTAGCCTTTTTGAGTAATCGCAAATTCGGGTCAAGGTGGGTGACTACATTTCTAACAAGTGGGGTTCCCCAGGGCTCAGTGCTAGACCCATTACTTTTTGTCATATTCATCAACGATCTGGCACAGGATCTTCAAAAGCCGTCTCATGTTTGCTGATGATGTCAAATGACAGGGTTAGGATTGCAAAGAAACCTAGAGGCAGTCCATTGATGGTCGGTCAAGTGTAACCTGCCTTTGAATATAGCAAAAAGAGCCGGAATATACACATTTAATCGAGCCCCCATGCAGCAGGTCCCGCAGACAAAGGATCTATGGGATCTTATGACGCAATATTTTAAACCCTCAACTCAGTGCTCCAAGGCTGCCAATCAGGCTGAGGGGAGACAGCTGTTCAGGTTGTGTGCCACAGTGACGTGCGGAAGGCCTGAGGTTTCTTCCCACTGTTTAAGTCGATTGTTCGCCCCCAAATGGAGTATTGTGTGCAGGTATGGACACCGTATTATAAGAGACATGTATCATGTTTAGAAAGAGTGCAACGCCTAGCTACCCGAATGGTGACTGATCAAAAGGGGAAAATCTACGAGCAGCGGTTGAGAGATATTAATCTCTTCTCACTGGAGCGTAGACGAATGAGGAGAGATCTGATAGAGACCTTTAAAACTGTAAGAGGTCTATCGGGACTCGACCTAGATGACTCATTTACGATTTCTTGGGCTCAAAACACGATAGGTCATGGCTATAAGTTTCAACAAAACCACGCCAGGTTGGACGTACGGGCCAACTTATTCGCACATTGGGTCCTACCTATGTGGAACAAGTTACCCGCAGAAGTAGTCAACTGCGCCAATGATAACGCCTTCTAGGTGGCACTGGACACTAGTCAACAACGGTCCCCGAAGTTGGTATTTAGAGTGAGAACATCAATAATAAATTCCACGTTAGCCGAAGTTTTGTGAAATTGACTAAACTTGGACTTGATTGTCAGAAGTGTTCTCAAACTGACTGTACTGTCACATGTGATCTGTGTATACGAACGCAGGCGTACTTGAGGTCTCTAACCAATGAGGCGAGGAGGTATTCTTGCAAAGTCTGGTTGAGCATCGAATCTGGTAGAAGTGTACTGAATTTGGAAAACAAATGTGACAAGGGGAGCGAACGTGTACGTTACGTTACCAACAAATATGCACAAGGTACCAATCATGTACAGACGAAAAGGGATAAGTGTAATTTTTATTCACTTGCTGATGTGTAAGGGTGTCAGGTAAATCTTTCTGGCAAACAGCGGACTAAAATCTAACCAAAATGTTTAGAGTAACTTTAGTGCTGTTTTAGCGGATATGCTTCTTAACACGTGTTATAGGTAGATTATCTCAGTCAACGTTTTTCGGACTTCATTAAGTGGAAACATATTTTACTCCATTTACGCAATTTTTGACGTGGTTGATTTGTAGAAGATAAGAAACATCTAAAATGGATAATAAGATTATGAAATTATTTTGCGCAACAATGAATTTGTACAACATTGATTCTCACATGCTTCTGATCAACGTTCACGCATCAATATCTTTTGGAGGAAAATCAGAAAAAAGGCGATTGTTTTAGAACAGCACCGTCTGAGATCCACTTGCCAGCCGGCAAGATGTTTTCTCGTCCCGCTTGAACTTATTCCTCCCTTGATTGACAAAACTCACAAAATATGTGCAGTTCGCAAGCTACCATGCGGAGTTGTTATACCCGCGTATTGTAGCACCAATGACCTCTAAGCTAATAACGAACAAATTAGGATGACCAATATTGGTAGAGTTAAAATATTCGCTCACCGAAAATCTGTAAACACGAATAGGTTATTCGCATTCGTCTATCACACGGACAGTGAGCACAGGAATTGTCAGTTCGAGATGAATGTGGGCACTTCAGTTGAGTTTCGTGCGATTACTCCAATTTGGTTTCACCGAAGCAAATGATTGCTTCCACAAACGGTCGCTGCTTGGAAAAAAAGATTTTTGTGCACAAACGGCTCGAGGTTTGACCATTTCCCTGCAGAGGAATTCATCACTCGATAGTGGTTGCGTACACCCAACAAATCGGGAAAACTCATTTTTTCACGATTCACTGTTGATTGGTTATCCTGAATGATTAAGGGGATAACAGAATTGGTGGACTATTTACTTCGGTGGAAAATTAAGCAAGCTGCTGTAATTATTTCGCATTAAAATAATTTTTTGCAAAGCTTTGAAAATGTTTCAATGGAAAACGAGCGTTCTCCCCAATTGTGAATGCAATTGAATAGAGATTTGCTCTTGTGTGTGTTCAAGGGAATTGTATGTTTTTGTATGTGGTGCGTATGGTGGTACAGCATGAAACACTTGTTGAGGCACTTAAAATTTCCTGGTTTATATAGCGGACAATATCACACATGAGTGTTTTGACGACCCACATCAGTTAATAACGCTTTCCATACCCGGTGTTACCTGAACCAGTGAACTAGAGACAAACGTGCCCCTACCCCGACCCCTTTTCCATAATTTTTTGACCTTGAATATTTGACCCCAAAACAACACCTTCCCGCTCTTATCTTGAAAAAAATGTGAGTTCACTGGCTTGAGAACGAACTCGCCGGAAATATATTTTCGCCTAAAACATGTGTTCTGATTATGACTATGGGTTTATTTTAAGATTTAAAAATCAATGGATCAAACCGTATCCAGCAGTTCATTCACAAAGAGAACACTGCGTATCCAGTACGAGTATACTTGAATTATTGTTCGAACTCACAATACATTTCGTCCTACCTTTAGAGATGATCTGCTCGAATCAACATCCCTCACCAACACACCAGGACTGATCACAGGCGGCTAATGTATCCTGTGATAACGTTAGCAAGACAAAACAAACTTAGAAATATCGACAGGAGTAGAGTTCACCTATCCAGAACGAGGATAAACGAACGAACATGGAAATAATTCTAAATAATCCGCTAAATTCAATAAACGTATTCCGCATAAACCTGGAAGCTTGCATTTGAACTGCACCACACAGCTTTCACGTACGTGGTGAAGTGTTGAGTGTATCATTCTCAGGGTTACTTCAGTGTCCCCCTCCAGTCGAATGAATCACTCAATCATCAGTTTGTTCATTCATAAACAGAAATTGACAGATGTGGGTTAGTTGGCCATTTCTATCAACAAACGTCCTAATAGCATATGCGTGACATGGGGTTTACCTGTTATTACGGATTTCACTTAGTGAATTATTGTCGCTTTCCAAGAAAACTTATACATTAGCAATCAATCAAACGATAGTGATCAATGATAAGAATATAAATAGTCTGCAAAAGAACGTACGTTCCTGATTTCAGTGTGCGTTTTTGCACATACGTGTCAAGGTTTAATGATCATGTGATCAAGCATATGCAAATTGCGGAATTTCTACACCGTTTAGAAAACACGCATAGTTGAAGCTTGATGCTACTATACCACCTTATCATTTTTTTGAATAAGCATATCGTAACACAATTGAAGAATCAAAATCACAGTTGAACTGACGGAAATATAAGACCGTTGATTCATGAGATTATCCCACATTTTGATCAACTAAAACAGTGGTCTTCGCATTATTCTCTTGATGCACATTATGCAGGAAAATGATATTGTATTCGAATTGTGAACCGTTTATCTGCCTCGGTGGGATATGAACACTCACGGACGCGGCCTATGCTTTTGTTCACCCTGCCCGCATTGACAGCTGAGCCAGGATGGGACGCAATACACTCTGAAAGGTTAACCTGGCCTTATAAATTCAGTTACTGGATTCCGGGAAAGTTTAAGAAAAAAACTTCCATGACAGTCAATTTAGATGCTTATATACCTCTTATATACCTCTCGATGCTGAATAGATGAACCGAACTCTCACGGCTCAGCTGTGTGGGAGTTTACGCTTTACACACACGCAGGCGGCCTCCATGCGTGGTTTGAAATCCCAATGAGACTGCTGATCGTTTTACAATAAGAAAAAGCATTGTGACCAACAGCCTTACTTCCATATTGTCGTTATCAGGTATGCTCACTTATAGATGTGTTTATATATATGGTAAAGGAACTTGCTTGTTGAACATAAAAACAAGAACTAAACAATAAGCAGTATCAACTCTGTCCGATAAACACTGAGATCAGAGTGGGATTAAGATCAAATTGCTGTTTGATGTAGAAATCCCCAAATAACTTGATCAGTCTTGGTTCATGTGTGACACGTGGTCGCGCTATGGTTCAGGCCCAGCCTCGGTTCGTTAATTTCCTCGATTCGTATGTTTTGTTGACATATGGAGTGATTGAAAACGAACCGGAACAGTTCTAACGTTTTCCCCCGGGGCTGTGCGTTCTGCTTTTCGTTGCTTTACCTAAAACGCCGTCATGCGGAAACCTAATGGATTTTAAACAACTGCACTGGTGGCCCGGTGATAATGTCACCAACATATCACCTCGAAGGTCGAACCATACCATCACAACCATATGACTTTCTCCATCGCTTGTTGTGTGGTAACCCTTTCTTTGATTGGCTGTCTTCCCCTTTTCTCGAAATTTGTATACTATGTATTCAATAAAAGGAATTACAAAAACAGAAGAAAAAACAAGGAAAGAAACAAGTTGTTTTGGATTCAATTTATGTGCAGAGCATCGTGACCTTTTATCCATTGCTTCATCTATCTTCAAACTAAGTCATATTTATTATCTGTCGATAATTTCGTTCTAGTGAACTGACGGCTATCTTCTATTTCCTTAAGTGTTTTTTTTGTTAAACAGGGTGACAAATTTCCAGCTAGGATATTCTGATGTCTAGTTCTTAACCAGTCCGAGCAGTCCGCTTTATGTTTTGATTAGGGCAATCAGAATAGTGCGTTTGGACTGTGTATCCGTGACAAGTATAACGGGAAACAAGTCAAAACAAATTGAAAAAACGATAGTGGGTGAGGTTAATCATCACAGCAAAATAAATGTGACCAACTATTCCCGTTTTTTGCCTAGATCGGTAAATTTCAGTAAATTTATGTTTGTTGTCTTGTAGGAAATCTAGACAGTATGGGTAGAAATGATCAAGTTTCCGTTCCCCGTTGTGCGCAAGGTATGACTGCCCTTTGATTGGCAATAATTTCGCACCAACTTTATTGTATTACATCATCGATGACTTTTTCCATAAATTATTCAAAGACGATGCGATGAGTCAATTAGTCAACAAGCAGTTGAATCTCTGCCTACAACCTCGTCTATTATGCAATCGACCAGGTCATTGTCTTCACAATCATCTGGATACCATCGATATCGGTGAAATAATCATTTCCACCACCCGACCAAACCAAACTACATTTATCAATTCAAATGTGGGTGCTCAACCATGTACACAGAACGCAGAGAAGCAGTTAACTCACCGAATATTTGAAAACATCCCGATATGGTATAAGAAATCTATGAACGATGTCACCCTCATTCAACAGTAGCAGAAGCAACAACAAAAATAACAACACAAAAAAAATGAAATTAAAATTAAAATAGAGAAATCAGAAACATATGATTTCCGTCGTAATTAGCAATCTTATTTTTCCCTTGAAGCTGTTATTTCTTTGACTTTAAACATTTTCTAGGCTGCGCTATGGCCATGTGTTCAGATACACCGACATGATCACGAATACCTTGGGCAACCTCATGCTTCTGAATACTGTATTGAAATTTGTAACGTGAAAATAGTGTTTCGTCAGATCCTTCATCTTTTCTAGTAGTTCTTTCTTCATGCGGCTAGTTTCAATCCTCCATTGAGTGGATATGTTAAAATGGACGAGTTATGGTGTACTTTTCCATAAACTACACATGGCATTCACTAGGTGTCGTGGTCTACCTTAAAATATCTATCTAGCGAACAGACATCAATGACCTAACTTTTATCTATAGAGTCTGGTCATAGAAGCGCCGTCATAATCAAAACCGCATAACTGCATCCATTCACGGAGAAGAAGAATATGGTTGTGACGCTTCTAATGATCTTTCCTCAATTCATGCTACTTGAATAATCGGGACTCGGTCATGCATGAAACAATGCAAGGAAAACTGTTGAAGCTTCTCAAAACAGCAGTTGCATCTGTAGATTCGCTTCGGTCGTAATGTGGTTACTCGACTCATAATGGTTATGTTCACTGCTTACACATTTTTAATATGTACCACGGTGTTGAAGAAACGGTAAAATTATTTTCATTGTATTTGAGTAATTGTATACAGGGTATCATTCCTCTTGCACTTACATAGTAAGTTTACCCCAACCACAAGTTAAAAACCCCTCAAATCATGCGATGGTAGCAGTCATGCAAGTAATCCGTATGTATCCATAAGATATGGGTTTCACATCCCGTCTTTTGCGCCGATCTAAGCTTCAGTGGATGTGAGGGATATGTTTCCCTGAATAAGGTGAAAAAGTTGTGCGCGTCCTTTAACGTTACTCCAACAACAGAGAGATACACTATCAATCAACTTGCCTCAGTTAGTTCCTGTTTACAAAAAGCAAACATTAGATGAATGAGAACAGTGACGCACAAACGTCAGTAGTGTTTGTATTTTTATGATTGCAATTAATCTACAGTTGATTGTGTTTTTCACGGAAACGTTTCTTGTACTAGCACACGCGTGAGCCAGCGATTCAAAATAAATCAGTTTGTCTGAGTTGTCTATTCATTCGCCTTATTGTTCATTAATAAACGTACTTATCAGTCACAATGAGGGAAACAACAAGAAAAAAAGCGATGGCTTTTTCAGTCCCATTACTGATTTGTCTAACCCAGGAAAATCCTCATAAACGATCTACTCCCCATCATTTTCCCCTCCGTTTGAATGGGTGTTTCCGCTTATACGCACGGTCGGAATACGATTTCATTGGTATTGTTGATGTTCTTTTTGCTGTTGTTCACATATGATGCTAAGTTAAACCGCTCGCCATAGTTCAAATCAACGTTAATGTTTTCCGACTATTCCCAGTTATGACTGTCAGAGTGAGTAAGTAAGCATAGGGAGAACGCGGAGTTGCAATCCAGTCCGGGCATAGGAAAGACTGGACGCTACGAAGGGCAAGATAAGTCGTCGGATCCAAATTTTGCTAATTATCCCCAAAACTTATTCACAATGGTTGATTAAGTGATTGTGTTTCACGCTGTATTCTGATATAAACCATTGCCATGGGGATACATTACAGGCGGATAAAAATGCCGAATCAGACGAATAGTATGGTTCCTTAAAAGCTCTCTACAAACCTTATCCTATCTTTAGGTTTTTTCCCTCGGGAATAATAGTAGGGATGCTCTAAGAATACTGACGAGAGGTAAAGGACGCTACTCTGACAGAGTCTATCTTTGATAGCGACATGCGCGATCAGTCTGAATGTAAACAGATCGCTGAGGTCAGACAGTGCTTTATTTCAAAGTCAAAGTTTCATTATGGGCATTACTTACAAACAGATGCTTCCTTGTCTACACTGGTTGAATTGGAACAATGATGAACAAAATTCCAAATGATCTATTCGGTTGTGTTATGTGTGCTCATGGATGTTGGAATGCAACGTGTGTTAATGATTCGTCAATTTTTATCTTGTCACAAACGACATGAGATGGTAAAGAATTCCAGGCAGTGCACACTCTGACGGCAAAATAATGACGTCGGCAGTCCAGTCGAGATTTTTGGAGTACCAACTTGAATGGATGTCCCCGTAGATGAACTTTTAACGACCAAGTCAAAAGTCGGCGACAAGGGTGGTTTGGGCTGTGTAATATTTGGTACACTAAAATTATGTCTCCTCGAATCCGACGATATTGAGCAGAGTATAAACCCAATAACTGAAGTCTTCCCAGGTATGAATTATAATAGAGCCCATCTTCGTGGCGAGCTTTTAAGCACGCTCCAAAATTTTATGATCACGTTGTAACCATGGATTCCAAGTTTGGATGGCATACTCAATATGCGGCCGGATGTATGCCGACAACAGACGTGAGAATAACGGTGGTTCTAAACGACCGAAAACACGTTTAGGTAGACCGATATGTTTGAATGCGGTTGATGATGCCCTGGCACAGTTAATAGAACAGCTCAGATCTTCGTGGACTATCACACCTAGGTTTTTCACTGTTGATGCATGAGGCAGTATTTCGTTTCCGAGGAAATAAGGAAACCGCCCATGGTGGCGTATTGGAATCACTTTGCATTTGGAGACGTTAAATTGGATGTCGTTCTCAATACACCATTTGTTAGCTGCATTCAGTATTTCTTAGAGTTCCAGAGAACCCCGAATTTCTGTCACTCTTTTCGAAATTTTACCGCCGTCTGCAAACAATAACGTTTTGGTCCTAAGACATTCGGTAGGTCGTTTATGAACAATAGAAAAAGTCGTGGACTAAGCACAGAACCCCGGGGGACTCCGCGAGAAACGGTGATAGGGGCGGAAAATGAATTATAGACTCGAACCGACATAGTCCGTTGTTAGAGAAACGCAGCAATCCAATCAAGCGCGAGGTCAGTGACACCAAAAGTGTACAGTTTACGGAGCTGCATTTCGTGTTCACCCGATCGAACGCTTTGGAGAAGTCCAGGTGAACCACATCAACTGCATCGCCTTTGCCAACTGCTTTTGTCCATTCATCGCGGACCAGGAACAAATTGACAGTAAATGATCCTTTTTGACGGAATCCATGCTGAGCTGCAGAAAGGAGGTCGTATTTCTCCAAGTTTTCCATCAAGAAATCCCCTGCGATGGATTCCATGACTTTGGATAGAACGCGTAGGAGTGTCACCGGGTAGGATCAGTACGGCAGCCGCCTATGTAAATTGGAGAAATTACATCCTATTTCATCGACTGACGTAGCACGGTTGCGGTAAACATCCCTTCGAACAGAAAAGCTAGCGGCTCAGATATGTAATCTGCTAATGCAATAAGCGGTTGGGAATGTAGATTGTCTGCACCTGGAGCCGAATACTTACGTAGACTCAGAAACTTTGATTTCACATCGTCGGCATTAAACGTGAAGGTAGTCAGTGATGGATTTGGAAGAGCATCCGACGAGGTAGCCGCAGTCTCGCGTTGTTGGGTGTATCAAAGACTTCAGCTTATTGGTTTTTCAGTATCTCAGCTGCTTTCTGGGTGTTGCTGGTAATTTTCCCAAGGCAGCTGAGCGCGGGTATTTCATACTTTACTTTCCTCCACAAATTGACATGTTTGTATAGTAGCGACGGGGTGGTACCTCAGCTTATCCTCGTGCACCAACTGCGTACAATTGTTTAGCAAATGTCGATAATTATTCCAGGTGCTTTCAGTTGGATTGTATTCTCGCCAAAATCAATTTCGCAGGGACATCCATTTTTTAGTGCGGCTGTGAATCGGCGAGTTTTGGACCCCTGATTTTCTGACAACCTGACAACTGAGGCGATCAGATTTTGAAGTCTGTCCGTAAATGCTTGCCGCGTGACTAGTGGGTCACATACGTCTCCAGGAAAAATCCACTGAGTACAGTGAGCCATATTCTGCAACCTAGTATAGTCCGTGGCGAGACGTGTATTGTTTTGCGGACTTCTTTCTATCGAAACGTAGCAGACATATTTGAACAATAATAATGCATGGTCACTGCGTCCTAAGGGGGGTGAGACATTGATGGATTCAACCATAAGCTCTTCGTTGGTAAATACCAGATCGAGCATTGATGACGTCTCCCAGTTCGGAACCTCGTGGGCTCCTTCACGTGGTTGTACAGCGGATGTGAGTGGATCATCTGTTTAAACTTACTTTGGAACCATGGATAGGAAGTCAAAGTGTGATTAAGATGCGGGCATTTGAAGTCACCCACTATTAGAATATAACTCAATTTGGCAGATAGGACTTGTGACATATCTCGCAAAAGTGTATCGTTTGCTGACTCCGTGGACGAGGGAGAACGATAGACCACTCCAACAAGATAACCGTCATGCTTCAACAGTTTCAGTTTACACCAAATTGTGTCAGGGGCTGAAACAGGAGGATTAACTGCATCGCACTGGAGATCGCTTCTATGGTAAAGTAGAACACCACCCGCACGCGTTGGACGATCACGTCTGAGAAGAGACATACCCGGTAGGCACAACTCAGAGTCGAGAATATCATCCGTCATCCAGGTTTCTGTAACAGCAATGATATCCCACTGACTGGATTAGAAACGCAACACCAGTTTGAGGAACTTACTGCGGAGACCTTGGGCATTAATGTAGCAACAGGTCAAATGTTTTTGGTGTAGAAGTCCCTTTGGGTGAGAAGTGGATTCATTGCCAACGCTGTCATGGTTAGATTACATTCGATTTTTGGGGAGGAAGCCCTGGTACTGCAGTTGGTGGCGGAGCAGAAACTCGTTGGGGAGCAGAGGATTATTTGAGCCGACCGTATCGTGGTCCGCTTAGGGAAGCATTTTAGGAGGAGGGTCTTTTTAATCTGCCAGTTTCGGGAAGGAACATGAAGCGGGAACCACGCTTTACAATTATTTCGCTGACATCTTGATGTGTCCGGATCATTTAAATGTGGGACTCCATGTATACGAATCACCCGGGCATTGTGTGTTTCCCGTACGCTGCCCATGTTATTCCGTGGTTGATCACTTGTGCTGAGCATTTTGGTCATTTGCTAGGTTTCCGGATTAGGTTAACTAGTGTGATCTGTGAACTCCAGTCCGCTATTTTGGCCTCAAGTGTGACGATTTTTGAATTCGCTCTTTCTTCGGCGGCTGACAATAGCTTCCCATACTTGTCTGTAATACCAGTAACGTATTTCACAATCGGGATTTCCACACATCCTATACAGAATCATATACGTTCTGGCTGAAAGGCTAACTGTTTCGCCTGTTTTACCAAGCGTTTGGCACATGAAAGGTGAAAGTGTTTCAGGAAGTATGTGCAAAATATCCATGTTTTAACGTCTTTCTTCCAACGCCGTGGGTCGCATACTTCCGATACCGTCTAAACACCTGGTGCCGCGCTTGTTGACACTGTGCGACGTCCCATTTTTGCACTTTATCGCACTGCGAGATTGACGAAGTATGAAAAGGTCACGTGAAGCGAGATACGTAAATCCCGCCGAAATCGGACGGAGCTACGGAAAGGAGACTTTTGATAGCCAACCCCATGTGGGTTAGTCAGATGGGTTTTGCTTCGCATGAAGTATTAGATAGAGCAGGATGATCGAAAAAACAAAAAAGGGTATTCCCCTTTTTTCTTTCATAAACCTCCTCAACCTAAGACTCGTAATGGCTGGGCAACGAAGATTATATACAGTTGTCCAATGAGCTCCGTTTATGGAAGACTTTTCTGAAGATGCACAACAATTTTAGTGAGGTATCGAGTTTGAAAAGCAAACCTGAGTTGGAAGGAACAGTCCCAAACTCGTTAAACATTTCCAGGTCATAAGTGATTGCATGTGGGCGCCAACATATGGAGAAAGATTAGGATTGCGGTGGTTCATACGTGAGCTCAATTACAGTTTCAAATCCCCTATGCAGCAGCATAAAAATCCAGCCCTATAGAAAACCATGGGTATTGTCTGTATGCAAGCCGGAATCCTCCCTCCCCACGAGGCTGCTAATCTTCTGACAATCCAAAGCTCCCTCGACAAGCTTCCGAGTTCTTCAACTCCATTTAGAATGTACTTTCCATCTCCAAAGTGCAAAGTGATGCTACGAGGCCGGATTTCGTCTACCCCGTTTTCGACGCCTGATGGTTAGCCTCAGTGGATTGATTCTCCTACCTGCGTAGTTTCGTGACAAAGGTTGGTGACGAAGTGAAGGAAGTAATTACCCACCTTTCTAGGGCTAGAGCAGCTTACGTTGGTCTGAAACACTTTTGGTGCAAACGTGATGTTTTGTTGAAACTGGAAGGTCGTGTATACTGCGTCAGTGTGCAGTCAGTTCTGCTTTATAGTTACCAGATTGTAAATTTGAGCGTGGAAGGTGTTCATGGTTTTGAATTATGCAACTGCCGATGTTTACGTAATTTGTCGTAGATTGAATGGATAGAGCGTGTAAGCAACTCGGAGGTAAGCCCTCGAAGTTAGCCCTCGTATTTAGTATTCATTCTATGGAAAACTCGATATCACATAGGATTCAGATCAGCAGGCTTTGTTGGTTAGGACACGTATTACGCACACCCACCTGTCATCTGCTTCACCGCACTTTATTCGCCGTCGCAGCTCCAGTTTAGAAGAAATCACATGAAGGTTGAAATGACGTGAGAACAAGGCATGAAGAAATGCATAAAGCGATTAGGAGAAATAGGTGTCTCCGGTCTCACAGATTGGGGTCTAACAGAGTGTAACTGGTTGGTTAGTGGAAGCGAAGAATATGACAGCTAACCGATAACAGTGACGTTCTCGGAATCATTCTTTTCTAAGTCAGAATGCATGAAAAGTTTTGTATAGATAGGTGGGCTGTGCACACTGTGGGTTGAAAGCAGAGGCTTATTTTGGCTCTCTTTAATTAAACCCAATCTCTGTCCATCTCATTTTTATGTACAGTTTGTGCTTGGCATCGATTAGAGAAGTTTGCTTCCCGTTTATCTCGCTGTATGACGTTGACTATGCTGACGTTTTGCATTATTTGTTTTATGGCAACCCTTTGATCGGCCGCTTTCCTCTTTCATAAACTTATATAGCTTTGTGTATTCAATGCAACGACATTAGGAAAAAGGAAATAAATAATGAGGATGGTGATGAATTCTATTCTGTATAAACACTTTTTTTCTTCCCGTTTCACTGCTTCGAGGAAACGTTAGATGGTCTGGCAAGATGGTATTCAAGCTAACGCTTAACATAGAAATTCGATGTGCGGTACAAAGTATCTTGGCTGGTCAGTAACTCCGAGATCCCCAAATTAATACTTACTTCAAAAGCAACACTTGAATTACCAGTTTTATCAATGTTAGTTTCTGAAGATTCCAATCAATCATTGGTAGATATCTTTACTTTGTAATCGGTGTTTGCATTTTCAGTTCTGAACATTTAGTCCATGGGCTTGGGTCCTTTTAGCATCCGACTATTTCGGGTTCTCGGAGATACTGATGCATCGTGAAGCGTCAAACCTACAGATTCATATCTTGACTATTTCGATGCAGCAGTTAGCATACATTTCCCAACGGAGATGTCATTCTGTGTAGACTTGCGGTGACGAAAATTCAATTGTGTCCATCACATGCATTCCGATTATTCAGTTTCAGGCTCTGCAGATTACTCAGATCGGCAGGCTGGAGCATTTGTTTCGCTGATTCATTGGTGCCGACCCATTCCCAAATAGTTTCACCTCGAATCGCGGAAAGTGGAATGTGTGACCAAGCAAAACCGGAGCCCAACGAGATTCTTTGGGGGGCTCAGCGTTGGGACTGCAATCAGATGGGCTGTTCACCCAAAAGTGGATCAGTCAGCATTCTCTGAGAGTACTGTCATCCGCGTGTGTTGATAGAAAGCACTTTTTTTGTAACTGTGAAAAGCTCATTAGCCTCTCTGGGATTTCATTTGCCTCTGCCAAGCGGTCGGGTGATTCGAATATGCGCTGTACAAAAGCGTGTAGGCAGTGCCCCTGCATGGGTTGAAATTCCGCTGAGGTCATATTGGAGTTTTATAGTTTACCAAAGACCTCAAAGCGCCAACCAACACTGCAGACAAGAAAGCACTTTTCATCGTGTCTGCCGATGTGGACAGCCTGCATTTACATTTGTCCAATTGTAAAGTGATCGAAAACCAGCGGCCACGGGCTACTTGATGATACTGTTTCAGTCACCGTTAAAGAGTAAACGAACGTTCAATTATTTCATTGTTGCTCGCATACCGAACAACCTTAGGGGCTGGATAGTGGGTAGAGGTTAGAATACTCCACTGTGGCGATACAGTGGTTTTACTGTGCAAAACCCCTGTCTACTTTGGTGATGGGCAAAACCTCAAACGTTTAAGAGGGAAGCAAATGATGGAAAACAAAAAGTAATAGCCATTTCGATGTGAGATTCTACCCGATCTTTGGAGCACACAAATATCTCAATAGATGAATTTTCAATGGATCTATTTAAAGGTAGAATCATATAATCAGTGTATCTAGTTACGGGCCTGGTTCACACTTGCTCATTGCAACAATTGATCAGAGTAGTCATCAATAATCTATCTCAATCCATTTTTCAAAGTGCAATACGATCTAATGTTTTCCATTAATTGAGCGATAGCCCTCACTAGAAATCAAAGATAACTAATGGAAATCTAAACACAAGAAGAGATTAGATAATGTTGAAGGTGAAAAGAAGCTGAAGACGAACAGGAGATGGCATAGTTTGCAAGTGAAGAGCATATTCTTCACTCGATCAATAGGTAAATCTCCAAACATGCTACTTGTGGGCAATTATGGAATCTTTTATTAAATAAATGAATTGAGGAAACACTGGTGAACACAAGATTTGACTGAAGTGACACCAGATCGGGAGGTTAAATTAGGTTAAAAACATCGCTTAAAATATGCGGAACGTTTTGAGGAGACATTGATCTAGTTCGCAATGGAGTACAAACCGATATCAAACGGATGTCTTCTGCACTCCAATCGATCTGCATGATTTACTTACCAAGAGGTAGAGCAAACAGACTTCAGTTGGCAACCGCAAACCCCGGGGAGAGGATGCGAAATATATTAATTTTGAGAAAATTCACCCCAAAGAAATAGTGACTATAAGGGAATATGCCACAAAGTTGATCAGTCAGATATCAAGCAAAAGATGCATTTCGACGGTGTTCATGATCACAACCAATGAGATATCCAAAGTCGTTCCTTCCGTTCACGTTTCAGTAGGCAAAGCACTCAAAAAGTCATCAAATACGCACAGAATTAATTTTTGTTTTGAAAAATGAATAAGAGTCGGCAACTCATGTTTCAAATAAAACTGACATGACTTTGTTACATACTTGACGAGACTGTAATTCTTAGCTATCCGTTTCCGCATTCATCTGCATTCGTCTGAGAACAAAACGTGTACAGGGTTCGGGATGGAAAACCTATAAAGTCATTTTATGATGGATTAATAGGACATGCAAGAAACAGCTGATGTTTTCAACCATATCATCTTGTGGAATCATGCAAATGCTCAAAAATAGTGATTGCTAAGACACGGGAGGGAATATTGGGAAATGTGCAGTTTCTGAAGCCAAATAAATGCGCCCGATAACAAGCAATTTGTTCCAAAAATATTTACTTCACTTGTTAAAATAAGTCTTGACTGGAGTTCAGTCCATTACAGTTTCAATTGCGCCCTCAATATGATTTATTTTAAAACATGGTTTCCAAAAATTAGGGCCTTACTAGAGAAAACGATTTTTCTGACGGATTTATTCAGTTATTTTGGGATGGAAAAATGAATTATCCTGTTTGAACAATGTTCAGGATGTGCGTGATTTCGTAGCAGGAAAGAATGTGTGGGTTATTTGTGGCTAAAAACGAAGTAAATGCTGGTTATATGGAAAAAAGAACCATAGAGGAGCAGTTCACACCAGCCAGATTGTTTAACTCGCACCACGATGATTACCATCATCAGTGCAATCCTGAACATTTTTCTGAACCTGGTAATCATATACCTGAGGATGTCATAAAAATTGCCGTATACGGTGTCTCCCAATTGATTGAGGGCCATTTGTAGACGGCATTTAATTTAAAATACAGATCACCAACCGTTGGCTTGTTCAGATCCTCTCTTTTGCTCCGAAATAACCTCGTCAAGGTACCCCAGCTACCACAGATGATCTTGGTGTGAATCCTGTCTCACAACGGGCTTCGGACCTTATCGTGCCCCTGTGACCCGTTCCTGAAACGGTTCACATAAAATCTACGTTAAACGTCCCATGTCTCGTTGTCACCCGTATGTATTGAACCCATCCACCAACCGATTATCTTCACCACCACCGCCACCACCACCAAACAAAATACTCGAGACTGACTGTTTACTGTTTGAGAAAACCCCGGAATAAAGCCTACTGCTTTCCAGTAAGAGTATATAATTTACAGGCATCCTCACACAAAGGTGAATTGTTTTCTTATATTTTTTTCAACGATCTTATTCATCAAGTTTTCGCATTTGTTGATTTTATACGGTACAATATGTACCTCAACTCACAGGAGACCGGGAGCATGAGATCACTGGCTTTGTGAATTAGATAGTACAAACGCAATAGGTAATGATATTTCAGGATTAATCATTTTCCTTTTATTTCGTTCAGTGATCGTGTAAGCCGATTAAAATTTCGGTCTCCTTCACTCAACCAGAATAAGCGTCCAGATGATATGCCTAAATTTAGAAGGCAAGACACACGTATGACGACACATGGACAGTTTGTTCAGGGGTATTCGTCCGAAAAGTGCCGACTTCATAAAAACAGTGGTGCGAAGTGGTGTGAACTAGGTGGGGAACATTTTGGTACCCGACGGTCTCATAATCCCGCGTTTTCTTTGTGTTTGTTAGCGCAAATCAATTGTTTGTGACAGTTTATCGAGATTCAATTTGTTGCATAGAATCTACGGCGAAGAGGATAATCGACATTTTGCAAGTCAAGTGGTTCCCATACGCCATCAATATACACGGGTATTGTTTCTGCCATAAATTACGTAAGTACCGTATGATACTTTATAGATTTTATCAACTGTTCTCACCCTATTTCAAACGCATTTTACTTGATACCGATTTCAAAATTCATTTCCGATAAATGACTAAAATGAACAATTTTATTGTGTCTTACTTAAACAGTAGAAACTGTTTTTGCGTTTACCGTAGTAGAAGAACATGGGATTAAATTTGGAAGCTGCCTGTTAACTGAGTGTGAAACTGGATAGCAATAAACAGCATACAGATCAAACAGGATCTGTTGTTGTCAGGGAAACGTGAAATGCTAGACGGGGGGTACAAGGAAATATGATATATGCAAGACAAAAGACCGAGATGTCATGCATGGGTTTTGGAGTTTGTGGTACTCAGTATGGTCAAAAGATCATCTCTCCCACCGACCCGTCAGTGATCAGTTCACTGAGAAACAGCTGTGTGCAAAGCTGGCCATCCGAACAATAATGTGAGGCTAGGATAGTACGTAAAACTGGTAATCCTGATTAGGTTAACATCTTCCTGACACTCTGGTAGCGGGACAAATTGAGTTGATGAAAGAACAATGTGAGATTTTGTCCGAATATACCATCCATACCCGTTGTGAGAAAACAAAAAAGTAGCGAACAAGCTAGTTTGCGGTGATTCTTCTACAGACTAATACATCACAATTTATAACAGACCGTTTCG
>UZAN01042621.1:0-16058 GCA_900618425.1 Echinostoma caproni | reverse complement strand
CGTAGATTGGACCTAGTGGTGGAATTACTAAAGGACTCTTTGCGACTACTACTATTACTACTACTGCTTCTACTACTACTGTTATATTCCGAGGAGAGTTCTTTATTGCAGAATACAAATTGAAGGTCACTAATTTTGCATGCATAACACGAAGACCTCATCAGAAACATGCCTTCGCAGCACATCGTGACACATGGGGCAATGGGTATAGCAGGCAGTGTTTATTCTTCCCAACTATATTACTTGGTCCATGATGGTCTTGTTCTATTTTTAATCATTGAAAGTTACCGACTACTCACAAGTGAGTAGTATCTCACAACACTACTACTACTACTACTACTACTACTGCTACTACGGGATTTCTTTGTAATTATTTATTGGTTAAAACCCCAGAGTACAGAAGGCACATGAAAATCTCGTCATTTCAGTTGCAAACCCCCTCGCCAAACACATCCCTCGCAAAATAAGCCATTCCGTATTAATAATAATTCAAAGTCTTTTAGTTTATCTCCGAACATCCTCAAGCACTTCAACTATAGTTGACTATGCTTATATGAAATATTCTTGTTGTTGTCTTTCCATAATATTCTGACAGAAGAGTAACACTCGACAAGTTCAGAACGTCACTAAGTCAGGATTAAACAAACCTAACAACAGTCTCATCAAGTCAGGACAGGCGGGAACTCACACAGTCCGGATTCATCTTCAACTGACATCCAACGGAGGTCAGGCAATGTGAATCGAGTTAACATACTCAACCCAGTGTTCCCCAAGTCACTTTGACCTGACTGTTCCTCGCCGAAAGTCGCAGTCGAGTTTGCTAGATGAATCAGTCAGGAATTGGGTCAATGAAAGCACGCGACGGTAATCAATGGAACACACATTTCGCTGCGTGACAGGTCAGTAGTGCAAATTAATGTGTGCATGTGTGCACCCTTCGCGTGCATAATTAGGTTGGCTCTCGGTAGCCAGAGACCAATTGTGGTCGAGGTTGGAGAGAATGAGAGACTAAGCAATCGACCGAATCGGAGGTGACAATCAGATTGGAGAATATTTTTCGCGTACTCGTAAATATGACGAGATTGACAGATCAGCATCTCTGGTTTATATCTTAGTAAGAATGGCGATGCTGACGAAAATGAAGAATATCAGGGTAACAATCTGAATAAAAGCGATAACAGAAGCAGCTCAGATGATTGAACTGAAATCGGTTTAATGCGCATGCAATGAGATCCGTTGCGTTCGTTTCCTGCTGTTAGCTGTGTATTCTTCGTAGAGTCCTTAAGCGCAATTGAAATTTCGTGTTACGTCACATCCGTTCTCGTTTCCGTAATCATCATCATCATCATCATCATCAGCAGCAGCAGCAGCAGCAGCAGCAGCAGCAACAGCAGCAGCAACAGCAACAGCACAACAGAGAGAGCTTCCCTGGTGGCTTCCAAACCCAGGGAAAGTAAAACGAGATTTGGAATGTGAAAGGCTTTGAGTGAGCGAGACTGCTTTGCAGGATGGTGCGACGAAGTAATCCATTGTGATCAGTATACAGTGTTGTTGTTTTCAACTTACCGTTTTCATCGGATAAATCGGGTAGGGGAAGAGATTATTCAGAGGCCTATCATTGGAATATGGAAAATGGTCTCGGTTAAACCTCGACTTGTGGAATAGCAAAGATGTTCCCCAAACTCGCTTTTGTGATGTTTTGTCTGTCGATGAGTGACTGAACACAGCTGTTCCGTCAACATTCATTTAAATCTAGTATCTGGCATTCGATGGAAGTTAAAACACTTTTATGTTGACCACATTTTACTTGTGTTCGCCAATTGAAGGCCGACCTAGGGAATCCTTGGAAAATTTCCATTCAGTAATCGGAAAATCAGTTCACTACGAACAGGTTTGTTTTAGTAAATTTACCTTCGGACATTTCCCGGTCAATGCATGCACGTTCATGTACAAAGTGCTTTGAAATATCGATTTGTGAGTTAATTGGAATTAAGTTGCGTGAAGTAATTCATAAAATGATGAAAACAAAAGGTTGTGACATCCAGGCTGGGGTGAGGGGTAATGCAAAGTGGGGGAGGGGGTCCGAGTTCATCTCCGTGCCGTTCTGCTGACCTCAACGTTTTGAAGTCATCATCATGTCACGGTTTCACCTAGACCAATCGGAGGTTCCGGGCAGCTGGAGTGCATGCACAAGCTTTTTCTGTGCTGTTGTCTAATCGTGACTGTTTGCGTTTTTGTTTAACTGAAGTTTTTCAACACGCTTTGATCCTATGGGTGCTACTCGGTCAGGGATTTTGCAGTTCACGTTGTCAACCGTATGTCGCTTTTCTGTGATGTGGTGGTCAACGAATAAGACCCTCACTGTTCTCATGTCATCAGTACTCAATATGATTCATCCTCTTTGGTTATAGCCTCGTCGGCGTCCGACTTATGTACAGGTATGATCGAAACTGAAGCAACAGGTCCCTGTGAAACACTTGTCGGTTCGTATAGGCAACAGTATTTATGCTAGAGTAAATTTTTTTCCAAAAAATAATAAACAAGCCTTGGTGAGTCTTTATAGCATTGATTTTCCTGATTCGTTTTTATTCGGCAGATGGAATGGTTCAGAATGTAGCGGATAAAGTTTGTGGTTTTCATGTTCAGATCATTTAATCTTGGCACTCAAGGTCAGGCACGTCCCACTGACAATCATGCAACCTAGAAACTACGTAGATCGAAGTAGACAAGATATAAATTATTGTCCATATCTAAAGCAATAATACCTGTGATAAATATAATGAAACTTCATTTGATCATAAAGAAAATATTTTTGTGCATCACAATCTGCTAGTACTAAAACTCACCGCACAGATACAAGCAAAGTAATAAGTAATCATTGATGAGTTGAGGACGGGCAGTCTATCTTTGTGTATTGTTGGTCTGCTGATAAAGCTTGCCCGTTGAGTAGCCCCCGTATAGGTGCGGGAAATGGTTTGTTCTAGTCATCGCTTGAGTATCGGGTTGGTTACATCACCATTCGAAAGAAATCGGTAGAATTGACTCTTTTAAGTTCGATAGCAGTGTTTCCAATATAAGTCATCTTTCGATTATGTTCATTTCAATGCCCTGGCTCAGATTGACCCAAACATCTTACACAGAGACGAACCGAGAAAGCCTATCTGCTGACCGCTCCAAGTGGAGAAAACGGAATTCGTTTCTGTCCGATATCATACTACTTGAAAGGTATACTAATGTGGAAGTTACTGTTTAATGCTCTGCATGTGGTGATTTTCCAGTCTGGAAACGAAAAAGCTTGCTTAACAGCACGCATCGAGGCGAGGCTCAGGGCTACTCCAACCTCTCTGTCTGTAGACATCATCGTCAAATCGGATTTAGTCAATCCGGGGTCCATCATACGCGGAATTCCTCGAGAGTTTTTCTTGGAACTACAATGTCCGTCTTTTCTTCGATAAACTGGCATGAATATGTCATCGTTTCGAATAACGGGACGTTTGTGAACAACGATGGCATGCCCAGCTAACCCATAGTGCATTCTTTAGCATCTGTGTCTCTGATAAATTCGACGAACTCAAAATTATCTTTTAGTTCATATCAAGACATTGTTTCTCTCATTAGCTGTGAGTTTTCTCATACTGTTCGTTCCCGTTTTGTGCATTTTCGGCAGACCACACAGAAGTCCGCTTGGTTTACGCTGTTCATAGTCCGAATTCCATAGATAATTTTCGTTTCCTGAGGCTTTGAAACAGCTGATCGATCGATCCATCGACAGAAACTCTGAGTGGTGACTGTTCAATGCCCCGGCGCGGAACTGAACAGCTTATGCAAATAGGTGACTATTCTCTTTTAGCATTCACAAATTAATGGAATTAAGGTTAGCTGATTACCGGTTTAGTAAACTCAAATTATGCCAAAGCAAAAGTATCTTCGAACCTTACCACATTCAGCTGTCATTTTTAAGTTTTGCAGACTGAGTACAAGCCGCATGACCGACTGTTTGACCTGTACGTGACCCTTGAGGCGAACACGAACATTCTCATAGAAACACCCGGAATGCTTGAGATTGTACACTGGACAGAACCTCGATTTTTTCTCGATTTGTTTTCCAAGGCATGAACATTTTTCGCAACCCTATCAGTGTGATTCAATTTGGCTCAGTGCCAAGTGTGGAGTTCACATACATAGCTTGCGCACAATTGAAACTGCGCGTCATGCCGCAAAGATCAAGTTACCACTGAACGAGTTCAATAATGGATGAAAGGGGTGGTGATGGTCTTGTAGATACAAATCTTATCTCCATTCCAATATATATATATATATCCGTCGTATTCGGAATAGAAATCGTTATCGAATAGCGCGAACTCGGATTGAAACTGAAAATCCACTGAATTGCAGTAACTCAGCTAGAAAACCATGCAAAAATATCACAAACGCAAAGCAATCATCGATCGATTCTTCAATGTCCAATCGACAACGATTTGGTTACCTTTCTGCATTCAGCCAATCCGACTGATGTCACTTGAGCTCACATGACTGGTCGGGAAATCCGATTCCTGATTGGCTACCCTGAACGTGTACTATGGTGCGTGCGTACTCGTTGTACGATTACCACAATATTCCTTGACAGAGAGGAGTGATCAGTCGTTATCGAACGGAAGGCAGATGAATGTATCGTTGAATGGATAATTCGCAAAACCGATAAGTACAACGAAAGTTAAGGGTTTTCAGAAAGGACAAGCTGTGTTCAGATGCCATTCGTTAGCGATGTTTTCAAATTATGCAGTATAGTTACGTGGCAATCGGTTTATTGCCTTTGAATTGGTATCATAATGAGCCGCTCAACACTCGGAGAATAAAGTGCTATTGGCCATGGAATTAACGTGCAGCAAGAACCATATGATCAATTCTGAATTTTACAACAACAGTTTTAAGACTAAGTTAGTTAATCAAGCTAGATGTCGCTCGGTGTTCCCGGATGGGTGAATTGTCAGCATTTAACATATCGTGGATGAAAATTTACAAGGTCACATGAACCAGGCAATCACATAACCTGTGAAGACTTTCTTGTTGTCAACAAGTAGACGTACAAGATATGCCAAAACAGAAATACGATATAAAGAGGTGTGTGCAAATAAAAGTTTGAACCTTGAGCGTGCGGACGATGGTGATATAGGTTTCGAAGGTTTATTATGTAATGTTGGTGAGTGACTGAGAGCATTTTAGCAATAAAATTTTCACGTGGTTATATGTGTTGGTCTATGACAAAGTCTGCAGGTTTATCTCCAAAGAGACCACTATATTCAGAGATGTGCTTTAGAGAGATCACTAGCATATGAAAGTATTTTTGCAACATACCGGGGAAAATCATTCGGGAGCAGTGCACCTAATAAGGGAGCACGTATGAATTCACAAACTGACCAGTCAACTTGTGGGGAACAGAAAGTATTCTCCATCGGAGTGAGAAATATGAAAGCTTTCTAACTTTACAGAATGTATCCTGACCATATAGTGACAATGCTAGTGTGATTCCAAGATATTTTGCCATTGTTGATATCGGTACGGGCTTATGATCAGCAGAAATGATAGGGAACACAATTGTGAGAGCTAAATATGGTTCATTGGCCAACAGGAAAGACACGACATCCTGACGTTTAGAGGTATTTCATGAGAGGGAACGCTACAAGAACCAACTACGAACGTAGTCAGGCCAGGTGAGGTCAGGTTTCAGAAGAATGATAGTGGCCACAGGTCCGTAAATCGTCCAGAATTACCTCAGTGGTGTGTTCTCGAGTGTGCGTCCACCTCTGCGATTGTTCGGTTTCTCTTTCTATCTGTTTGCAGATAGAAAGAGAGCTTTTTAATTCTAATGCGTTTCATATTACACAAAACACGTTTTGACCCTAATAAACTAGGTCACGGAAAACCAACCATCCGGCGTCCAGCGCTCTTTTAAATGCTTGGACGTTTGGCTGGTTGATCAATTCGGACGGTAGTCTATTCCAGTTATCNCTAAAGAAGTTTACTCGTAGATTCAGCCTAGAACGCTGTTTCATAAGTTTGAGCTGATGATCAAGCGTATCTTGATAGGGAGCCTCAGTGAAGAGGGACTCCGGATCTAACCTCAGCGATGTTTTCTTTATCCTAAATACTTCAATGAGGTCTCCGCGCGTTCTGCTCTTTTCTGGTGAAAAAAGAGAGAGCGCCCACAACCTTTCCATGTGTTTTACCTCTCATGCCCTCTCATGCCCATCCTTGTCGCTAGTCTCTGGATCTTCTCGAGACAGGCTGCGTCCTTTTTGTAGAAGGGTAATCAAGCCTGAACAAAATATTCGGGGCGAGGGCTTATGATGGCTTTGTAGATAGTTATGAATACATCTGCTTTCTTACACGAAACTGCTGACCGTAATCGAAACAGCTGACCATGTGCGCTGTAGCTTCACGTTGCGTACTCCAACTNCCAATCTCCTTCAGCTTTCAATGATTCCCGAGTTCTAGAGAGCAACTGACTCTTTGTTGTGTTTATTGGCAGATCCTATGTGTGGGACCACTTGACAACGTTTACGATATATTCTTCTAAGTCTGATCTTCCACTAGATGCATCGTTACATCATCACCAAAGATGAAGAATGGTGAGCTGGTCATTTCTGCTAGATCATTTTTGAACAACAAAAATAGAAGCGGACCCAACACCGAACCATGTGGCACACCACTGATGACCTAAAGGAATGATGGCGTTTGTTCTTCCACCTCGACGCAGTATGTCCTATTTGTCAAGAGTTCTGCTATCCATTTATGTGTTGTTGCTGTGGTTCCAAAAACACTTAGCTTTTATAGAAGCAGTCTACGACTTACGGAATCGAACGCCTTACTGAAATCCAGGTAACATACCTCTACTGTTCTGTCTTCGTGTTCTCGTCTAGGTAGCATAATACATTAGTCAAGCAAGACCTATTTCTCATAAAGCCATGCTAACAGGTTGGCTAAGTATTACACACTCTAAGAGGTGGGTACAGACATGAGTCTTGAATGACTTTTTCATACGCTTGCATAGAATACTAGTTAAGCTAACTGGTTTGTAGTGCTTTAGGTTAGTTCTACTACCACCTTTGTGTAAAGCCACCACAGCGGCAGCTTTTCATTTGATTTTTGCTTGTTTTAAATTCCTGAAACCTGCATCTGGAAGAAACGGGTAATTGTTTGACATACACTGAGGCTAGGGGAAAAATGTCACCTTATAGAAAACCGGAAGCAACCGGGAGAGTGAAAGAAACTGTAACAGATATGATACTGGATTATTTTCAGCACAGGGTCTATCCTGAGACAACGAATGTTCAATTGGTTCCTAATCAGTTCATTTAAAATCTATTATAGTTGTAATCAAACTCAAGGTACACAGGAATGAATCCAACCAACATTACCTAACTGTCCTCACTGTATTAAGTCCCCGCCCACTGATTGGTTTCCTCCATAAAAGAAAACCAAGAAATCTGCTCATATCCCATATGGTGAATATCTCAGTAGTGTTTTTCCAAGTTTAGCAGTAGTATTAATAGTAGTAGTAGTAGTAGTGGTAGTGGTTTCATCAGACAAACAGCATTTCCCCAAAAGAATATCCCTATGACCTTCGGGGGTAGATAATATTCGATTGCACTTCCAATAGGATCTCAAATATAGACAGTCAACTCCAATCACGGGTGACTGACTCAGTACGCATTCTGATCGCGCGCCGCAGACAGAGAGTGAACTCGTAAGGGAGTGATTGAATGGTGACAGCCAAATACGGTTACCATGAGTTCCTGTCAAACGATGGAGCCTGATTGTTGAACTTTATGCTCAGAAAGGTCACGACTCGGTGCACTTTTATAACAAAAGACTCTGTTAGTACACAAACACACGACCTGTCAACATTTTGATGAGACAGACGATGGTGATGTCAAAATCACGATTGTGTTAAACGAAGTGAAGCAACTATGCAATAATTGTTGTTGGAAAGCATAGCAAGCCCGACTCAAACCATCTATTCAACTTCGAGATACTACAATGACTTGCTTCACTCGCGTTGCGGATACTGTACCTTGTTCAGCTTAGACTATTCCACTGGCCACTTAGAATGTTCTGTCCTACGCAGTACAATAACTAGTCGTTGAAGTAACAAGTTTGTTCAGCAGACCCTCGTACTCTCCATTCTCGAGGGCAATACGACATTCTCCAGTCCGCAACCAATGGTTTCTAGCCAAGTAATGCACCCCGGAAAGTTCATTTTGTGACCACGAGCGTGAGAGAGAGAGAGAAAGAACAAGGACGGAAAAGAGCGATAATCGTGGGGGCCACTCAAAGACTAATGCGTTGGCATGCAAACATATTCAATCTGATCTTTGATTTACGACTTGTATTTATCTAATTTATTTAGTAATTTGCGTGTGGATGTTGTGTGGGAAGGTGTACCTGATTAAATAATCCATGCAATGTTCATTTTTCTAGTTATTTCACACCCCGGTATGTGATGATGAACCGCAGACGGGACAGCCGCTCAGTCACCAGAACCTAGTGTTCATTGATGCAAACCGGTAATCTAAGTAAGACTTTGAGCGGCGAACCACACGAGGCCCTGGTTAACAGCAAAGCTACCTACCACCAATTTAGGCTGACCTAACCAAGTTGCATCATATTGACCACCGATAACCACTGATTAGCCAAATTATTTTTCTCTCCTAGGAATGAATGGTATCGCGTTCATCCTCGCGCATTTTCATGAAACTGACACTGCGAAGCTACGTCCTTGAAACTCTCGAAACTCTTTTTCCTGATATCCATACACGAACTTGCTTATGGCGTCCACACATACACACACACAGATACACACACACAAGTATCCGTGATGGGTAGAATGTGCCCAACACAGGGGTGAAGATTGAGATTCCATTGGAGTGAACTTTTATCCCCGATAGACACGCAAACACAGAACTGCTACATACAGTGCCCTGAGCCTGTGAATATCCAACCAGTTTATTTAAACACAACAATTTGACCTCAGTGTTGGGGTAATATGTTTCGGTGTGGTGGTGTAGTGGTTATCATGTCTGCTTTACACGCAGAAGGTCTCCGGTTAGAACCCGGACAGGACCAATTTTTTTTCGCCGGCAATCCAGGAAACGCTGAAAGCAGCTCGTCTCTGGTCTCTTCTGAACGATATTGAATTCACTGTGCCAAACTGTAAGGTTCTATGTTTACAAAACACACGGGGCGATTTTCGTTTTTCCTCGGAAATGAACAACTGTCACGCGCCCCAAGTGAGAAGAATCTGGGCATCATCATCACTGAAGAAAACTTAAGCTGCTCACGCAACTGCGCTAAGGTGTCGAACGCGGCTACAAAGAACGTCGGTTTTCTTAGGCGTTTCCTTGTCAGCGTTTTTCCCCTGTCTACTTTCCTCATGCATTCGCCCACTCACAGAGTAAGCCATCCAGGCATGGAATCGATGGTTACAACGTGATTGTAAAATACTGGAGCGTTCACAACGGATGGCCACCAAAATGGTTTAGGGGTTGAATCGTTATTCCCGTAATAAACCTTTGATCTTTGTCTGGCATGCAATCCCACCATGCACCTTTGATTCAATTGCATTCAACTGATTATACGAGAAAACAACAATCTACCATGTTCTCTATACATACTCTTTCATCAGTATAACCAGAGCACAAATGGTAAGTAAAAACATGTGATTTCAAACATTTGTTTATTTTCGAGTCAGCACAGTAACTTTCTTACTCATATCGCATTGGGAGCAGTGTGTTCGGAATAGGAACGTACTGGGTCGACTTGTGATATAAAAACGAGAGCGAGAGTAGGTGAAATTGGAGCAAAGTGTCTCTCTCAATTTAGGTGAGGAGAGGGCAGGGATTGCGTATCCACGGTTAAGATGGTCAAAGCTCTCTCTCTCTATTCCAAGACGCTGAAAAATAACAACATCAATGCTAATAGAAGGTGACTGTACCCCATTACGTGAAGTAAACTGAGTCCTACGGGAGAAGTATTTGGTTAGAACACATTCAAGAATTCGGGTTTCAGACCACACTCAGAAAGAGACTCAATAAGCAATCTTAGGTCGAGAAAACCAAAGACGCGTGCATACTCAAGGAAAGTCAAACGACCGGTACCTGGACCCTTGTCTAAGACGGATGCAATAGAGGGAACAATATGGGCAACAACGTTCAGTGTGGACAAACAAGAATGGTAGACAAAATGTTGGGGAATTACGGGGTATCCTGCGGGGCAGCAAAACAATTTCAAAGGCTTTGCCAACACATGGATGTGCTACTTAACTACGGAATCCGTGGATTCGTACTTGGCTAGATCGATGAGTGTATTCGACAACGTACCATGTCAGTTCGTGTTTCCGATTCACTTTCTGATCCAGTAGATGTCAACCGTGGGGGTCCACAGGGAGCTGTACCAGGCCCACGTCTTTTATTTGCCTTTAAAAATGATCTCCCAAATGTACTCGAACCGCAAACTCTGCTGTTTGCGGACGATGCCAAAATATGGAGGACAGCAACAAATCCAGAAGAATCATTTGATCTCCAGAACACAATTGACGAAGTCCACAGATGATCTGTCCTCAATGAAATCGAATTTAACGTTACCAACTGAAAAGGTTTATCACTACGTCACAATGGTCGTTATTCCTACACTCTCAGGCACGAAACTCAGCCTCATGCTCGATACGAGAAAGATCTGGGAATAGTCATTCGCACAGAATTGAGTTGCTCCACAAACTGTTCCACGGTATCATCCATGGCGGTAAAACAGGTTGGACTGCTCAAACGTGTTTTTGGATCGTTTGAGTCGGATTTGCTTCCACGTCTGTTAGCCCCAAATATCCATCCACACACCAAGTACTCAACTAAGGCCTGGAACCCATGCCTGCTACAAGATCGGTGGGCGCTCAAACAGCCGCAGAGAATGGATACCAAGACGGTCAAAGCTCTCTCTATATTCCAAGACCTATGACGAAATACCACAGCCATTGCTGCTATACTCGTCTCAATATCGTCAAATTAGAGACGATATGATCATACGGTATCGGATTTTCCAACAGCCAAAACTATCCATGTAGATCACTTTTGGTTCTATCAACCAATGTTCACCTCCTTGTGGAGAGCATCCACTGAAGTTGGCACTCCGAAAAAGCCGTCTCGACTGCACACGTCATTCGTTAGCAGTCAAACTGTGCAGCTCACGGGAAACTCTACCACCTCACGTAGTCTGTGCGCCAACATTAGTATCTTTGAAGCGTCAGCTTGATGATGCTCTGGCAAACATTACTTTTTCAATACTCAATTACATAATATTTTCTCCTGTGCTTGTCACAAAAATTACATTACTATTTCACGTACATGAACTAACTGTGATTGTGATTGTGTGAATCGTATTTCGAACCCAAATGGTAAACACCCCAATGGGATTTGATAAGCGAAATATTCGTAAGTCATTTTCCCATATTAGCAATTTGAATTTGAACTGACTTCATCATCTGGGACACAATGCCAGACACGTTGAATTGTCACGATCCCCTTCCGTTATGTGCACAAGGAATGCAAATTGAACCAAATCATTTCCGGCACTCCCATATTACACGGGAACGAATGCCGTACTATTGTCCGTTGGGTCTGTGATTCCTAATTCGTGATATGTGCCTACTTCAGCCAGTACAGCTTGAATGAATTCTTTCAAACGAGCATGAATGCATTGGTTAGAACCGGATATCGGTAAATAATCAAGATGTTCTGTATGCCGTTTAACAATAGAACGGGTCACGCTCACAACACTAATGCGTTTATTGTAACTACTTCATTGTTGAAACATTAGAACTCAATTTCAACTGTAATACTTGATAGTGCGATTTATCGAATCCATGTTGCGTAATGATATGTTTAACTGAAACGATCAATCAATCTTTGTGAAAACTCCCGCCATTTTCACACTGCTATAATACTCAAATACCCATTAGATCCTATTAGATCACGACACGATATCCGTGATGACAGTACTGATCGGGAACCGCTATCCTACTGTGCGTGGGTTCAGCCAAACCGGATACATTCTCTGCTGATATATGTGATCAACGTCGGTTTTTTTATGTGTGGGCGATCGGGGATCAATATGCAATTGCTCCACAGGTGATGATAATGATGCATTGGTTGGGTTCGAAATTCGAAAACAGTTCAGTCCAACGATTACTGGTAGATCTACAAGTGATGCGCGTAGCATGTATCAAAACGTCAATTAGGTGTGTATGGAATAGACGAGACCAGGTCGATGATAGAAGTAAGCATCGTGGACGCACAACGCTGGAGCATTCTTGCTCTAACGGTTCCCACACAAAACCCACGTCATACATCCTCTCCGTATGCGTGAGAAGTTATTTGACAACAAATTACAGTTATTTTGATAGAATCACGAGAATTGGCCTCAGTAAATGGGACATGCTGGATCATCACTGTTTCATTTGACTCCAATAATGATGTTTTGATTACGTTCGCGATTGATATCTGTTTTCATATGGTACTTTGCAGTTGTTTAAGATCTGGAACAAAACGTTCAGGCAAGGTAATTGTAATTGTACTTGTATCTTCTGTCGGGCGTTTTCATTATTTCAATTAAAACTATACAAATTAGAGAAAGAGAAAGGAATACAGAAATGTAGAAAATAGTCAGATTTCTAAACCTTTCAACGAAATCTATTAACACCTGCTATTTGTTAAGTAGGATACGTGTGAAAGAATGAGGATGCCACCGAGTGACGATATACATGTTTATTAGAGAGGGAACATACCGGTATTTGGATCTCCAGCTGACGAATGGGAACAGTGAGAAGTTAAATCTGTGTGTAGCGGATCTGTGGAGTCGATAAGAATCCTACATGCGAACTAGTATTCAAATGACGTTCGCACTGGTTGGTTACCAACTCCTCCAGTAGTGGGATTGAACAGACACGCCTAATGCTGGTTCAAGTCGAAAATAACCAGGGAACAATACAGGAAAACGGGGAAAACACACTGGTACACGAATTCGGAAAATGCTGGAAGTTTACGGATATGAAACGAAAGTCGTCGACGCCTACTGACTGTATGTTGAATGTGAGAGGTCCAATGATGATTATAATCAATACAGCTTACTCGGGATACTGATTTAGCGCCAGTCGATACCGGTTCAGATGGGGGGAAAAAGAACTTAATGACGGAACCAGATATTCGAAAAAAGTTGTTTTTTCTGGGTGTGTGTGTGTGTGAAAAATTGTTGCCCAGAAAACTTCACAATCGGCTCATATACAGAAATGTTGGAACCTCAGCTAACAGTTATTGCACCACAGCAAAAAATACCTCCAATGTACCTATGAACGCTAGAGAGAAAACCACTGACATACCAAACAAATAATGTGTGATTTTAAAAAAAGTGCAAACGTGCCTGAGTTTTTCAAATTCGAAATGATAGAAACCCAAGCTTATTGATCCACTTTGAACTTTAAACCAAGCCACGCAGATCGTTATCCATTCATGTTAGACAGAGTTGACTTTAAATAAAAAGTTGTTATTCATAACTCTAGAAGAAGCAGGAAATAAAGAGCCCCAGTCACCGTTCAACAAGTTTGATATTGGTGAAGTTGAGACTCGAGCAAGAGGGACGGGTGAAAAGCCCCGATTTGAAAAAGCCTATCTACGAACAAATTGGGATTGAACGAAGAAAAAAACATGAGTCGGGTGTAACGTATTTTGCAACTAAGTGTGAATCAGAAATATCATATCTTGGAAGTGTAAACTATGTGACTTGTCGGATTTGTGGATCAATAGTCTGGATGAAACGCTTCTCAGTCACATGGTTTGCAATTTGTCGATAAAAATAGTTCGATAACAACACCAATACGTGTTGCTAAGATAAAAGTTTCTCGGACTCCAAAAAAATGCTGACCAAGAAATGCAGAGGTTAGTTAGTTAGTTAGTGACATAGTTTGACTTAAGCTGAATTTTGATAGAGTCATCCAGTGTTTCGTTTTGAGAGAAAAAACCTTGTTCCGGATTGAATGAATCGCGATTCATACCGGCTCAACGTTCAGCACTTGTTCTGACACACGTCCATCCCACGGGATTGAGTTGAGTAGTTTTACTTTTGGGTTATTCCAAATTTTAGTCTTGTTTGTCACGTTCGATGAATTTAAATTTTTTTCTCATTTCGATCGACTGACTGAATGGGATCCCGCAAATGATCGGGTTATTTAATCACAGATCACATGTACTGATGCACAAACAGTCTAATTTCCCTTACGCTACAATCTTTTTTCTCGGATTTCTTTACTAGTAGAAAAGCCAACAAATTGAGAATTTAGAGATAAAAGCGTCTTTCCAGTTTCAGTACCATATGCGGGGCATCTATCACGCGAATTTGTTTCACAATCGCTCTTTGATTGATATCGCAACAAAACGGAATTAAGTTGAAGTGAAAAAAAAGAAATTCTCACTATTCATAGGGCGCTGGTGACCCGGTGGTAACGCCATCAAATTAACACCCCGGAGAACGTGTGTTCGAACCCCACCACCACCGCCTGACTTCCCGACCCAGTGTGTGCGTGTGTGTGTGTTGAATGGCAGCCCCGTTTGATTGGCCGCTTCCCCCTTCCTGAAAATTGTATCCTTGTATACTCAATAAAGTGAAAATAAAAATGATGAAATGATTAAAAATTACATATGATTGTTGAATCTGGATAAATTGCTCACCCACTATTCCGTAAAACATTAGAGTGGATACCATATGGCTTGTTCAAACCAAAAAATACCATAGATTACTCGCTGCTGTAAATGTTCCCCCGCTCCCAGACAGAAAGTCCTGNGTCCTGTATTTTAACGACAAGTGTTACCTCCGCTTGATCTTATCTGATCTCGTTTGAGTGCTCCCTCGATTACCGAGCACAAAATGGACGCTGATGCATAAACCGGTATGTATGTATGTATGTATGCGTGTCCGCTCGCCTGTTTTTATATATGCCCACAGCCCCTGTTTTGCGTGTGTGTCTGGGTGTGTACGCGCGCACACTTCTGATTTGTCGTTCGTTTTGACCAATGCCTCGCTTGGTCAGAAGTCACACACACACACACACACACACACACACACACAGAGCTGGTGTTCCGATCGCACGCGAAACCGTTTCCATCGTGTTTCGCTCAACTCCAAGTTTACATATGGATTTTCTTCCATGAAATCAAAACAAACAGATAGATGGTGGACACCCTCAGTTCTCAGGGAAAAATCATGAATAATAGCGTAGCAAAACGGATATCGACAGCGCTTTGTACGGTTCCGCTGAACCCCAGCCAGAAGCGCGAACGTTCACGGATGCGCTTCTGGCCAAATCAGTTCACGCGGATCAACACACCGGAGTTACCGAACAATCAGCAAGGATTCCTTCCGATTGGTCATGCCCCAACTGGCACAGTTAGCCCGATGGATTTGACGGGCGATTTATTCGCTATTGTTCACAGTTGAACGTGGGGTGATGATGAGCTGGTTTCACTTTGAAGTGACACTTCACAAGCACTGATGATGTCACCTCGGCTGGTGATGAAACGTTTGCAAACAAATTGCCAAGCTCGGCGAACAGGAGAAATAGAGTTCTGCTCTATGGTTGCAAGACCCTAAATTTGCGCGTGGAAGTTATTCTTCATCTCGAAGTCTTCGACTGCCAATGTTCAGGTAGTTTGGTGCGGGCTGGATGGAACGAGCGTGTAAGCAATTCCGAGGTAAGGTGTCTCGTATTTGTTAATGATTCGATGGAAAATTCGTTGTCTCATCGAATTCAGATTAGCCGGCTTCGCTGGTTAGGACACAAATTCAAATTTCAAATTTTTATTATGGGATATAACTTACAAAGACTTCGCTTTTTCAAATCCCATAGGGTGTTTACACTTTGGTTCCGAACACGATTCACAATGTCACACACAGTACACTCATTAAATTACAGTAGTAAGGTAATGTTTTTGACGTGCACAGGAGAATATATTATGTAG
>UZAN01042620.1:28675-46956 GCA_900618425.1 Echinostoma caproni | reverse complement strand
TTGCACGACCATCTGTGTTCTTTTCCTCTGCGGTTCACTCTCGTTCCGTTTCATTATCTGAGACAATTTCTTTTTCAGGCCGGATTTGGTTCGCCTGATTTCACTACTCTACACGATCCCTTCGAATGTCAACGTACTGAACAGTTTGCTGTTTGCCCAAGTTGAACAGTGTAAGTTAGTAGTGTGTATAGCCTTATTGCTGGCTCTCTCTTTCTAGTGCAAAATCAAATATCGATACGTGCTTGCTGGACCAATTTTCAGATGTTGCTATTTTCTTCTATCTCGAATACGTTTAGCAAATCCAGTGAAATCCAATCTGGCGACCGATGTTCTCGAAGCGGTGGCTTGTTCGAATCCGAATGTGTTCGACTTCCTTGTCGGCTTCTTGTGTGAGAGTACGAGGCGACAACTAGACCAAAGCGGTATTTTGCCATCGGGTGGGTGTTTGCATCTTTGTATTTTCTTTGCCACAAATTGTTTGTCGATGTCTTTTCTTTTTCTGTGGTTCTGTTATGATTCTCACTGTTGAACTTGTGTCGCTCATTCCTAAATTTTCATCTTATTTCGTGGCAAGAATTCCCGATTCGGTTATCTGAACGTCAAGTCTAGTCAAATGCTTGTTTTTGTGACCCTATTTTCATGCTCTTGCTCTTGCATTGATTTAATTAAATGTTCTATGTGTTGACGGAGGAGTTCACCCTGTTTGGAAGAGATAGCGCGAACTTTGCCTGGCATCATTCGAACAGGGAGCTTTTGACTGGCTTCAGTAACACAGAGCTTATCACTCCACGCAAATGCTTACTGGCATTCGGGTGTATTAGAATAGAATTATGACCATGTCTTTAAGTTGTGTATAAATAAACGACCAGTAAGCCCAGATGCATAATGAACGGTTGACATTTCCCGTCAAACTAATTGATCAGATGTTCTTGGAGGACTTCGCATAACATGCTCGCATGTCAGCTTGTGTAAAATGATGATAGATTTCCGAACGTTCCTCGGAAAATAATAACTCACGCACTTGAATACACGTAATCCGGAGTCGTTTATCCGCTGACAAATCGATTCGAGTTCGTGACCATTACTTAGGTCCATTGATTGGAAGACTACAATATTCATCAATCTTCTGGGGTCATTTCTTTTCTCCTTCTTAGGGCAATACAATTCCAGTGATTTAAAGTGGTGTAAACCATAACTTCAATCAAGGGGATATGATCAAATTTACTGTCTCTCATGTGCTTCACGATAATCACCCGTTGACCAATTCTGTAACTCGCCCCCCCCCAAGCTTTTTTCGGCTTGTGTGTGGATGACGAGGTCGTTTAAGGTCAACTGTAAGCGTCTCATACGCTGCATGATCCACCTGATTTACAAAACAATACCACAGAAAAACCCACCGTTCGAGACACTACATGAGAGGCACTGATTCTCTGTCGATTGGAAGCTTCAATAATACATTCAGATAATTCTCTCCAGTTCTCTGAGTATATTAATGAAAAAAGATCTGAACGAATATTGAAGATGTGCTTAGTCATTGTCTTATTTCTGGTGCAACAGAAATGACACCGTCAATTTCAGATTATAGGAGGGCTGAGCAAAATGTTTTATATATTATACACAAATAAGCGTTACATTTGCTCGAAGTGTTCTCCACCAGCGTTCATCTACAGTGTCATGCGCTCCAACCATTTGGCGAGACAGAGTTCCATTTCTACCGTTCAAGTACAGCGACCCTTATGACTTGTGATATGTGATATGTGTTGATATTTGGTTCCGTGTGAGTTACAATCACTTAACAATATTCACAATAGATTACAGTTCACTTTTCCTTGTACGGTCATCGGCATCTCATAATTGTGCGGCCTATCCGGAAACCTTGTTGTACACTCCTCGTATCATCATTAATCTTGTACTTGCGTGGGGTTGGCTTTGCTCTCTTTTCGGCCGCTCATTTAGTCGAAGGAGTTAAAGAAAGAATCGGAAGTCTGGAAGCAGCACCACGGTATGAAAAGTTATGAAGGGGTCAGTTACATCACCATGAGGAACTACCGTTCCGCAACGCAACCTGAAGATCTAAGTCACCAAACTTTGGTGTAGAAACCTATTACTAAGACGAAAGCCAAATACACAAATATGAACTTAGATACTATACTATACTATACTATGCATAGTGGAATCGACCCTAAGGACAGAAAACTGATTCATACTATTCGTGTCACTTTGTTATTCACTTGTGCTTGAAGTGTTTGGAGCGCAGGTGTTTTCAGATACGATTCGCACGAACTGCTTATCTGTAACACAGTTTTCATTGTTCCCCCAATCGAGACTTTGACACCTCGTTACTGTTCACGCAAATTTTATCATAACTGTGTCATACGATTGAGTTTAATTATTTCATCAACTTTTCTCCGGTAGGCCATTCCATAGTGAAAACGGTAAATCGGGGTTGACTTTCTGCGATGCGTCAATTTGGATGTAATAAACAGGATAGCGAGTGAGCACCAATGTCACTAGACTCATGTTATGTCNCAAACGTCCAGTTCCAACTCTTTAACTGCAGACCTCACAAAATCAGATGTCAAACAGTTCAGCACGAAAGTTTTATTCAAGGTTGTAAATTGCGTCACACTAAAAGGCGAAATGTGCTTATTTCATATACATGATTTGACTCGGAGGTTAATCGAAATTGTGCACGATAACCAATATTGCAACATTCCAGGGTAGAGGTTACGGCTAAGATAGAACAGATTAGGGATTCGTTTGACTGGCCCTACGTTCCAGCACATTCCACGAATTCCCTGGAAGCTTTGATATTTTCTTACTGATTGACTTCGGTTTATCATCGAAATAGGCCAATTTTCAGGAAAACTTTTGCTATCCATCATTATGTGTCCAAAACTGATTTTCTACACTCGGGGACTTGGAGTAATGAATAGTATAATATCCTAATAGGGTACTCCAAGCAATGCGTTGGATGAGAGCGTGAATACCTCCAGGCACAACCAAATTGTTTGCATCTTTCTTGGTCTGACGCTAGGATATCCTCAAATACAGTTTTTGTTTTGTAGTCTAAAGATGAAATCTCGTTCCACTTCTATTGCTCCAGTTGATTAGCATACAGCCTCATCGGCTCCCATCAATTCAATCAACTCCTCGGAAAGTCACACAACTATTCGCACAAATGCATGCCAGTTATTAACCAATGGCATTTAGTCATCTGTATACCATATTGCGTGTCAATTCTGTTGTGCATTCAATCGTGAGAAATAGAAGCTCTTAAAATTTATTCATTCATTGAACTGTATTATCAATCATTCAGACTATCGGTTTTTTTACCTGAATGACATAACCCGTCTGGTCAGTAGATAATGCTGTTACATAAACTCATGTTTACTTTCGTATCCACACCCACCCTTGATCCCCGTTTACAAATTCATAGCTTGCCGACTAATCTCCGTGCTTCACACGGTGGTCCAGTCCACTGTGCGTTCTCCGCCAAACCAAGCGATTATCCAGCGTTTGCATGCCTCGGTACTGGATAGGGCGGATCTGCTTCTGTGCCTGTTCACCAAAAATGACAGCTTATCTTCACTGGAACTCAGGCGATTGGGAGATGTCATTCGTATCACCACAGCTGTCTGTTCTGAAGAGTAAGTAAATTCAATTTCTCATCTGCTATGTCTATCCTCTGCACTTTGTTGTTATTCTCCTCTTGAACCATATCCGAATTTATGTGCGCTTTTCCACCTTGCATTTTCTCTCTCTGTCTCTCTATTCATACACGTCTACATTCAGACTGTGTACCAAACAAATCACAGTACGAAAATTTTTATAGGAAAGAGGGCTCGAGGGCACGATACTGCTAGTTTTCCCAGGTCGAAGCAGATGAATTTTCTTAGGAAGTGCACAGCCGGAGCCTTCGGTTAACCAAAGTCTAGCTCGCATGGCAGCACGGTGGTGTGTAAAACCCGCAATCCATTGGGAGCCGGTGTTCAGTTAATCGGATCATACTCCCATGTTTTTTACCGTTCGCTCGCTGATATCCTCTTATGCAACTTCAATACTGTGAGGGATCACTTTGTACCTTTGAGGTCATTCGGTTACTGTTCAACCCGTATTGGCTCACTAGGATACCACTCATTCTTCAAATGCCGGTTCTCGTCCTTTATGGAATGTAACACTTCATTCGAGACTATGTGTTTCGTAGAACTTAAAAAAGCCGACCTGATTGACCACGAAATTCTTTCCAGTTTCATACAGGTGGTAACGCATTGCAACTTGATTAGCATCCTGAATTGTGAATCGCTGAGACACTAAATGCAGTTCATGTCCATCCATTTCGTAGTTTGTGCTGTATTGTCTGCTCTATGAAATGGTATCAAGCCCTGATGTGGTTGCTGCCCGAAATCTGTGCTCGATACCTTTTGTACGTTGTAATTGTGTCATTTCTATGTGGACCAATTAGCAACCAATTAATCGTGGTAAAATACCTCCCACACACTAAGCACTCAGTTAATCCCAGGTTTGGATGGGTAAATTTGAATGTGAGAAGATCAGTGCTATCGGCGTGGCCTCGTAGCTCAGCCGGTGGAGGATGCGCGTACAAAGCGTAGGCGGCGTCCATGCGTGGGTTCGAATCCCACCGAGGCTACTGAACTTTTCATAATCGACATAAAAATTTCAAATCTACCAAACAACAATTTGAACAATCCCAGATTTGACAAAGATAAGGATTTCACAGCATTGAACCCTTGAAATCCTTATCCAAACAAGTTGTTTATCCTGCAGTTATCTTGTTTCCTTCATTATTTGCTGTTCTGTCAATGCATATGGCTATAGTTTACCAAACATCAATTGTCTGATTACTACCACGGTGTGCGCAATGAAATTCTTCNTCTGTATTACCCGTTCTCGCTCCTAATTCGAATTTTTCTACGCCCGTCCGTCCACTTGTTCCGATCCTTTGGCGTACCAATCATGCATGTGCGTGCGCGCAAACATACCATAAAACGTACTTAGGTTTCCTAATTCAATTCATTTGTCTTGTTTAACTTTGTAATTACGCGAACACTTCTAGTGTACTAAAGAAAATCCTCCCGCAATGTTTATCTTCTAGCTCACCTGTGGAAATTTATTACAAGATCTAACTGTTTCTGTTGTGGCAGTATTGCTGCCTGGTTAGTGCTCATCCTTTTCACCGAATCAAACTATCCATTCAGCTCGCGTTTCACGTTAGCCTAGGCATCTGTTTGTCCGGCCTTATTCCCAGTTCCTTTATTCTCATTTCAGTGTAATTTCCGTTTCATGCTGTAAACTTTGAAAAGCTTTTTTGACTTGACCTCACTTGAATTTTACTTCAAATTTTCTTGTTCTCTCCGCTAATGATTATTATGGTATTTTATTCAACAGAAATTAGGCCCGATTCTTTTGAATGCGTGCCCTGTTTTGCACGGATTTTGAATAGGGTCAGGATCATATTTTTGGGNCTCAAGTGAACTGTAGCTTGATAAAATTTGTGCCCTGTCGGCAACTTCGAGGGTATTACTATTTTCGCATCTGCTGTCACTGGGATTAAAAAAGATGTAATGCCTTTCTATGGTCTCTTAACGGCTTCATCGCGTTCGTTTCTCTGTCCCTAAATCTTGCCCCTATCATTATGCTTATTTTCTATTCTGGTTCACAGTATTGTTTGGAATACCAATTGATGACACCTTTTCTTTTTTGATCCCCAGCCAACAGAATCAGCTGCTACTCTCCTACGATTACCCTAAAACAGAGGTATGTCCGATTCCTATATCCTCACCGCTCCGTATTGTTACTGCCACTCGCCACAACTAAGAAAAAAATGCACTTCTCATTCCTTTTTTTAGGCAAATGGCTCCAAAGTGATGATGATCTTGTCTTGGTGTTCCATTCTCTCGGGTCTTCGATCGAAGGTAAATTTCAATTGTCTTCCGCACACCGTCTCATCTATTTTCTATTTGCTTCATTCTTACCTCTTCAAATGGCCTCTGAACCGGTACAAATTGCGAGACGCTTGAATAACTTTCAATGCAGTTGAAAGCATGTACCGCAATTGATCACTCTGTCTTATCATCGTCATCATCATCATCGTACACTCAAGAAAATTCTGACCTAATAATAATAACTTGAGCTGCTCACTCAACTGCGCCAAGGTGTCGAACGCAGCTGTAAAGAATGTCTGTTTGATTAAGCGGGTCTTTGATCGGTTTGAGTCAGCACTTTTCCCCCTGTCTATTATCAGGATACATTCGCCCACTAAATTAAATCACGGAATATGCCCATTGATTAAAAACACAGTGTAGGCGAACATATGTTTTTGGTGAATTCCTTTTCAAGCCTTTACAGTCACATTTATATGAAACAATTTCAATACGGTCAAACAGAAAAATGATTGGGGCATGTGTTTGGCAGTGAGCTCAAGAGAACTCAAAATTTGTGCGCAGTTTGGATCACATAACCAAAATGGTGAGTTAACGTACTTCTGGGGCATTCGTTTTCGAATAAGGCGCTTCGTGGTCATCTGAGTCCAAAGCTCCTTTTAGGTCAACGAGCACTGCGATCGTTGGTCGGCGGTGTGTGTGTGTGTGACGTAGCTCGAGGACCTGGTGCAACGTTAGAATTTGATCAGTTCATCAACGACCGTTATATAGAACGTTCCAATAAGTAATTGAAACCCACAGACCTAGATATGAATGATGCGCATCACTGCGGTCACTTTGCTTCCCATCAGTGTGCATAAAACAGCTCATCTATTCCAGCGTCTGGATTACTCCTCGTCTTTTTCATTCAATGATTCATGATGACTTTGGTTGCATTGCACACAAATCGTGTATGTTGGTGGCGTAGAGCTTTAGTCGCTGTCACCGGCATGCTTTGGACCCTGTGATCCGAGGTTCGAGCCCCGCCATCCGACTTTAGTGTTAGACAGCCTTGCTGTCGCCCGGTTCTGTACCACGCCTGACCTAGCGGGGCCTTATGTGGTTCGTCACTACACCCACCGGGGCTCAAACTGTCGGTTACCATCACCGAACAGTAGGTCTTCGTGACTATGGGGTCCGCCTCTGTCTTCTGTTCGTCACACACAGATGGGTAATAAAAAAAATCCGTGATTGATCGAACTAAATAAGCAATAAGGAAACGGTCTAAAGGTAATTCATTATCCCCAAACACTTTGTATGGCTTCATTTTGACATGGATAACCGATGGTAAAGATTAAACAATCGTTTCTCATGATTCCTTATCCTGCACCACCATCACACACTTGAGAAAAAACTGTAGATAGTCAAGTAATGGCTAATCGTCATGTCATTGATCCAAGAGGTGATGTTTTACTGACATCATGCTGTTGATGGGTTGATCGTATATCGTCGGGATCGCGGTTCTTCTGTGTGCCATTCACGTCAGACCAAGATAGCTAATCAGCTTGAACCGAACGCACACCGAAACCGGGGCTGGTCGTTTTCGCTTCGTTCGTGACTAAGATACACACCTGTACTGTTGTTGATCAACTGCAACGAACCTGATACAGCACTTTGTGGGCGCTCTCCTAGCGGGTGATATGCTATCCAATGTTGTCATGATCCTGACTATGTGTATATCGAACTTCCTTATTGTAGTATTGAAACGTAATGGAATGATTTTAAAAGTTCTCTGCATGGTTGTATTTCCCGAGGCTGGCGATTTATAAAACAGTATAAACATTAATCTACAAAACTGTCGTTCTGTGTAAGTGAGCAAGCGTTAGATATGTGACTTGTTTTTTATCGTTTAAATTTCTTTTATGAACTCTTGAATCTTATTTGCAAGTAGTGCTATTTGTGCATGCCAGATCCTTGGGATACTAGTTGGGTGTGGCCAATTAGGTATTCAATTTTCAGTATTCCGTTCGTAACCATGGTGTAGATCGCGCTCGAAAAGAAGAATAACCTAGTGATTTNATTTTTAATCACAATCCTTGCCCATGTGACGCTTAATAACTTTCATACATTCATTTTATCTCTCCTCAGGTAGTTCAGTCCGTTGGACACCTACGCTCTATCGAGTGGTTGTGTACTACATGTCAGATGATCCAAGGCCTATCGCAAGACGGAATAACTCAGTCCATTCTTTCCGTTTTGTGCATCGCTGCAGCTGAAGCATTTGCCTCAGTATTGAACAAAGCTCCTGAACCGCTAGATACTGGTGAGAAATCCATTAAACAAATACGTTTACATATAGTCCGATTGTGGAAAATGATAGGAGCCTCGGTAAGATTCGAACCCCTCACGTGGACACCGTTTTTGCCTCTCTCTAGGGCCTACGTTCATGAAAGGTGTCTCAAGATCTGGTGAACAAGGAACCGAACTTGTATCACTTCTTCAAATGATCCACCAAAAATGACAGAACGAGTATTTTTGTTTGGAATAGGGGTTGAAATTTCATTGTCACACAATAAGGCGCTTCACATTAATCCACTACATCTTTAATCATCAACCTTTAGCCAAAAATCCGCAACCATTTGGCCTCCGACCACAATCCTTGAGTCTTGGCTCACATTCCTTTAACCCTAAGGCTTTAGCCTCCACCCAAAAACATTTATCCACGATCCTTTAGCCAAAACCCGCAGTTCTTTAGCCACGACCAGTTGTCCATCAGTTTCGTCGAGTCAGATCAAAAAGTATCAGAATATTCTGAGGTCATAAGCTGAAGTGCAACGGAAGGGTGACCAGCAGCAACTCTAGACACCCACCCCCGACCATACTGAGGCTTTTTGAAGCTTAGAATATAGGTAACTTGTTACCAGTAAATTAGATGAGATACTCATGTGTTTGTTATTATCGAACGATTTTACCCCTGAAGAGTATGGTAATAAACTGGAACCATTAGTGTTGTCTGCGATATATCTTAGGTATGCAAATGTTGTACACACCGCATCTGTCATTATACATAGCACTTTATGATTTGCTCAAATTCCTCCCAGTTTCAGTCTTTGTTAACGTCTTATGGAAATGTTAAAAGGGCCCTCTCAATGACTGCGCCAATCATAGGGGTATAAGCCTTATCCCGATAGCGTCAAAGCTGTTGGCGTCCGTCATTCTCCGCCGATTGTACACTACGCGCGAAGAGCAGACCCGTGAGGAGCAGGCTGGGTTTCTTGCCGGTCGTGGATGCATCGATCAAATCTTCACCCTCCGACAGCTCCTAGAGCACCGTCATGCTTATCAGAGACCGACGATCATTGTATTCTTGGACATCCGAGCGGCCTTCGACTCTGTCGATAGGCCCGCACTATGGAACTGTTTGCTGAGGAATGGAGTACCTGAGAAGTATGTGTCGATCCTCAAAGAGTTGTATCGTCATACCTCAGGTCGGGTTAGGGCCTATGGCCAGCTTTCGCCACCCCTCGCCGTCTCCAGTGGAGTTCGGCAAGGCTGCACTATATTCCCATTCCTTTTCAACTTTGTCATAGAGGATGTTCTGCAGAATGCTTTGTCCGGTTTGGCGAACGGTGGAGTCGAACTCCTCCCAGGGAGCACGGTCCTCGACTTAGAATATGCCGATGACATCGCTTTGCTAGGTGACAACGCACAGCCAGTCCAAAACGCTTTGAACCGCTTGGTATCCAGGTACGGTATGTGCTTTGCACCTTCCAAGTGCAAGGTGCTTGTTCAAGACTGGAAGGAGCCTGTGCCTGCACTCACCCTCTGTGGTGATCAGCTAGAAGTAATCCAGAGCTTTAAGTACCTGGTGGAGGTGTTGGAGAGAAGATCACATTACGAATAGCGAAAGCTGGAGCAGCTTTTGCCAACCTGCGACACTTGTGGCGCCGCCATGACATCCGATTGTCCCTTAAGGGAAGGGTGTATATCGCCGCAGTTCGTAGCGTTCCAGTTTACGGTTGCGAGACCTGGCTCCTCCGCGTTGAGGATGCTAATCGACTTTCTGTGTTTGACCACCGATATCTCCGATACATTGCTCGTGTCTGGTGGGAACACCCGGGTGAGTACTGACGAGGTTCGTCGTCGTGGTTGGCTGCGGATAGTCGTTCTCTAACAGAAGTAATCGCTCTACACCGCCTCCGATGGCTGGGTCACGTATTGTGTATGCCTGCCCATCGACTACCTTTCCGTGCTCGTTTTTGCACATGCTGGGCAAGGCTGGAAGATGTGGCGCGGTGGTCAGACCATGATATGGCGTGGAGGTATAAGGAAGCTGGCTTCAGCGTTGGTTTCGGTTGGTGCAGCCCGCCTTCCAGGCTGGGTCCCAAGGGATGAGGATTGTCGTTGGTTAGAGACGCTGAGAGATATGGCCCAGAAAAGAAGTCAGTGGTGCGAATGCTGTACAGTCTGCCTGTCGAAATCCTGTGCCCACGAAAAAATATCAAAAGATGTACGGTGAAATACACAAAAAATTTTTTGTTATCCCAGATATCTTCCATTTTCCCGTGTTTAACTGTTTCACCTCCTTTTCACCCTATTCTTTACTCAAATCCACCTTTCCCCTTTCATTGTTATTGTAATTATTGTTGTTGCGTTGGCACCATGCTTGTCTACAGGCCGCTGGTAAATAAATAATAAATACATGGAAATGTTTCATGAACCGATGAAGAACACAGATGTGAGATGCTTTCTTCTCTGTCGCTTTGTGCTCACTAAAGTGGGGATCAAAACAGATTGAATCAAACGCTACTTCATCAATATTAGCAACAAAAACCTGCCACAACGTGGGCAAAATCATTGTATTTACGGGTCTTGCGAAGTGACCCCGGCCTCTTATCCAAACTAATTATACCTAGTTACCTAGTTATACCTATTTAAGAGTGAAAAAACAATGAAAAACCAAGCAACTGGTACTGAAATACCACCCAAACACCTTGTCGTGGTGTGCATCTTCCCGAAACACCGTATGCATCAGCTGTGCTTGGTTCGTAATCGAGTGGATTGGAAAACGAGTACCCTCGTGATATAGGTGAACCCTTTTTGGTCATGTCGGATTCCGAATAACCCGCTACCAGTTTTCTATATAATTAATTAACGTTTTACTACTGACCATAATGTCGTCGAACTAGGGCAACTTTCTGGAGATCAGACCTCTGAGTACTTGGTGTCCTGCTCGTTAAAACTTCATTTGCCCCAAATAGGACCCAGATTGCTTTAAGTGTCGTTTTTCTTACCTTAGTTATTTTTCCTTTTCCTTAAAAATAACCATGTGCTTCTGAAAAACGTTTTTGATGATCTCTTCCGTGTTTGTACTCATGTTCCCTATCAGCTACTCTAACAGCCGTGGATACCGTCGCTCGTTGCTTATCGGACCGTTCCGCAGATGATCATCTTCTTGTTCTTCAACCCTGGTTGGGTCTTTTCAGCTTGCGCGCCTTTATCGCAAATCCTGGCTCTACTCGTTGGGTTCATACACAGTCGCTGGTTACGTTCATGGTTCCAACAAATGTGTCAGAAGCCGTTGCGCTGCAAGTGATTAGTAATGATGGTCTTGAGCATCATATTCTCGCGTTGATCGAAGCCCCGCAACCGGGTTCCGTATTCTCCGAAGAATGTCATTGGCAAAGCACTAGTCTGGTGGCACAGAAAACATTTTGCCTGATGGGTAAGAGGTTACAGGAAGAAATCTTGCGGCTCATAAGAATGACTCGTTCCGTAGACCAGGCGCGGTCAGAGTACTGTGTTTTACGGGGTGAGTAGAATTCGATTTCCAGGGTAACTAGACGGTTTCTGAATATGTTACGTTATGTATTTTCTAACAACGATTTTTTTCTAGTGAAAGGGTTTCCTCTTTTTCTGAATCTTTGTAATTATTCTCTCCCCCCCCCTACTCGTCTCCGGATGACTTTGGTAATGACTCAACAACCCATTTCTTTCCACATAAACCCACGTAATCACGTTAATGTCCACACATGGCATTCAATGTCTGTAGACAGCTGACTGAGAGCGCGCGAAATTCATGGCCAATATTTATTCTGCTTTTATTGTGTTACTTTTTTATTCAAATGAATCAAAGGGAAAGGATTTTTCCGAAACTTCCCCGTGTTTTCACTGATCAACGGATTAACGTGCGGTTTGTGAGAAACAGCATGGATCACATCTCGCTGACCTCAAGTCATGATACTCGGGAATACTGTGTGCCGTCAAGTACAGATGTAATTTTTCCACACCACACGTTTGCCAACTGCCGTGTTTCGGGTTAACAAGACTGCTGTTATGTTATGATTGAACGTACGATCGATACGAGCCCCTCCTGCCCAGCCCCCAGTAATGATACGGGAGACAGAACACGACTTGGAGAGTACCGGTCAGAATGCGATACTTAAATATAAGTGGGTACATTGGACGTGCGAGAACGATGTAGTGACGCACCAGTTAGATTGCAACCTTGACAATCCGGTTGGTCGATCGGACGACAGCTGTCTGATTCGCCTCAGCCGTCCAGTTCGAAATCCGTTCGCCGTATCGAGCGCACTTGTGATGTGACGCGGATCCATGCCTAGCCTGACGGGTTCTGTGCGCTTCGTACGTCACCTCGAACAGTGGTCAGTTGATACTAGGGCACGTCACTGTTCCATATTTCTAAGACGTCTCACATAAAACACTAAGATGATGTTGCTCATCTCACAACAGGAACGATATTTTTAAAAATGTAAGTATTCTTCCACAGAGGCCACTGGGGGCCTTTCGTTATAGTACACTCTCGATATCCGAAACGGAAAGCATTGAAACCCTGACACCAATTTACCAAGCGGAATGCAATAGTCTGTCTCAACAATTTCCATGCGAATACTTCCATCTTCACGGTATTATATTTCGGTTAGTTGAAACAATCGGAGCGGCAGCTATAAAGTCCGATGAACATCGCGGGTGACCGACGTGGTTGCGACAAAAATAGCCGAGCTCAATGATGCACATTGGACCTGCTGTTTATCCTGCATCTTTTGGTTTATCAAAACCGACCGCGTAATCTTGACCAAGTTATCCAAAAATATCGAATTCATTCTCCCACCTCAACAATATTTGCATCTTCGGAGGAAGCTACCGAGTGGTTTACGCTTCGCTTGGCGAATAAAAAGGTCAAATCACTCAACTCCGGACCTGACCGTTTTCAAGAGCTATATCTCGAATAAAACTGGTCTATTGAATACCTTTTTATGTTCCTCGCACAAGTGCCTATTTTCGTACCCTTGTATTTCTTCCATGTGGCTTCTTCATTTTTTTTAGGCAGAAGTGGGAAAACATGTTTCTAAGTCGAATTAGTCGGTGCCTTGTGCTTTGTGGCTTATGTAATTCCTAGAAAGTAAAGCAGATCTATCTATTGATGTGCACATATTCTTATTTTCTAATTAAAAAAACATTTCGTTGATTTATCTACTTCACTTTCTATCTGTTTGTTTTTCATGTGATTTGCGACTGGCCCGGTAATGAAGCGTCATCTATCATTCCCAAGTTTCATTAGACAGATTGCATAGTATTTTCCTACATTTCATCCATTGCATAGAGTGACGAAATCTATTATCATCAGATCGTTCAGTGTGATTAATAGTAGTTTCGGATTTATGCATCATCTCCGGTTTTCATTTTAGATGCTTACCTGTCGATGTGGTTAAAATTGTGTGCAAGCATCCCGGAGCAAGCGATTCTCACTGAAATGCAAACGGTAAGTAGAACAGGGACCGTTAGTTACCACACAACCGTAATCGTTCCTAGGCACATTCTAAAGCCATCCGTCCTATGATTCGCATTCCAGGCAATACGTTTCAGTTCATACGCTGTGATATCTTCTAATTCGGCATGTGCACAGAACAACGGACTGAGCCTGCTGTGTGTCTTGGCCGACATTGCCGGTTCCAAGGCCGGAAATTTGTGGAAAGCACTGTCTCCTGGCGATGTGGACGATCTGTTTGCCGCCTTGCCAAGGGTGGTCGAGAAGAGTTACAGCGAGAGCGTGGTAACTTCGACAGATGAACGTTCGGTGTGTTGTTAAAGATCATTATTTGTGGTTTAAAACTGCGAAGCTCGCTTATTTCGTTCCAGTGAACCATTCCAATTCAATTTTTGAAAATCCACTTCCCATTCGTTTATAGCCCATCATCCTTATTTGTGCTGTTTCTTCGAACATTACTGTCTGATCTGTGGTTGTGAAAGGTATACTCGAATGTGTCATTGATTTATCTACCGATGCACCTGTAACTAAGTAATACTACTCTACAGAAATGTACTTTGATTATTTTCGCAATGATGCATGTACGCCAGACGATTCTGGTTACGTGAATGCCTGTGAGATTCTGTTGATCGGTGGAACATGTGTATTTGCTTTTCAGTGTCCCCTACAAAAACTGCGAACGAACGCTGATACCCGGATTGCTGTTGCTCGGTGTTTACACTGCCTGCACAAATTGCCCCCGGAAATAACCACCCGTCATCAGGATGTGGAAGTCATGCCTTTACTGGCTAAGTTGATTGATGATCCAAACCGAGCGGTTCGGTTCGCCGCTGTTCATACCCAGAACGAATGGCTATTGTAAATTTCCTTTTCCCGGCGCCTCCACAGCGAATGTATTTATTTGATAATTTTTGAAACTGAAATCAGATATCCCGGGAATATTTTAAATACAATTATTTGTTCTGATTTAACATAACTACTCTTCCCTGTTGACGAGAACTAGGAATCGGATGATGGAGAAAAATTCCTGTTAGTTATCCGTTTTCAGAGAGATGAACCAAATTATTCAAGTTTCCATTACTAAAGACCGAGTAGTGAAGGCCATCCCCACCTATCTTCCAAGAAATTGAAATTTGTTGGAAAATATATGTGAAACAAATTAGTTCAACTAAAATCTGTATGTAGATAAGAAGTTCACCAAAAATATATATGAATAAAGTGGAAATAGAAACTAAATGCTAACCAGTCGTCAAGTGCACACATCCTCAAGTAAACTGTTCTACAATGGAGTCGTATGTTCGAGGCAGAAATAATTGTCATTTCGGATTGAGAACTGTTTGTCCACCAGGTCGACTTTACAGATAGTGCATGTCAGGCAGGTTGCATGTACTGTGTTGCCTCCGGCATAAACATACGGGGTTCCTGGTCCAATTTTACTTTCGCATTTCTGTGTATGAAAGAAAAAAGAGTGGCGGTATTTCATCGTTAAACGGTGTTCTCAGGACCAGCATACAATGGTTTTCATAAAACCGGTCATATATTCATCATGCAAAATGATGTTGAGAGTTATTCGTGGTTTGGTGGGCTTACTGATAATTTGATAAATATCACATTTACTGTATGGTTCGCCATTCCAAGTTCTAGGGCTTATATCATTCCAATGTCCATTGAACCCACTAGTGGTGTTCTCTGTAAGAAAACCCCATAACATTCGATGCCTGAAGAATCACGCGTTGCAGTCAGACGCTAGTCCGTCAAACATTTTTTGAGAATAGAGGTTTATGTGACACGGATGTGTGTGTGCTGTTTGTTCCATTGTGTTTCTCAGTAGCGTAAGGTCCTCAGCCGTCTACCGATTGATTTCCGAATCCAACATAAATTCACCTTGATCAGTGGAGTAAACTGAGATAACATCGACTGATAATCTGACCGCCATGCTCATGTTCGACGCTAGCTGTTTTGCGCCTTCGAAGTACACGGTACTTGAGCAAAATTGAAAGTAGCTTTTCCTCCGCACTGTTCCTGGTTAGGGAAACACAATAAATTTCATTCATTCGTTTTAGTACCGTAAGACACGTGGTGAACGGGTTAACGACTAAAGAAAACCAACTGGTCTTTTCCATGTAATTGGAGGTATGTGTAGCACTGATGTCATTGACAGTTACAATGCTTTGTGCGATGTGCTATGCGGACATGAAATCCGATAACTTTGCTTAAGATGCCTGTCGCAGCGAAATGTACCCAACAGGTGTCGGGCCAGGATAGTTCTAAAGTTGAAACCATCATCTCACGGATGTCTGGGACATGGCTCGTCATGAAATCCAGATCGATGTTTAAACAATCCGGAAGATTGCCCCTTCGAGCGACGCTTAAGGTTAGCTAGGGCTTTCCATTTGGGAGATCAAGGTGTAGTTGGAAGAAGTAGAAATCTGAGAACAGTATAGGTTATAAATACAGGGCGCTGTTAAACCGTATTTGAGAGGATACACGGGTTCCATTGTTTACGACACTCAGCGATAGAACTTGGTTTATTTTAGCATAATTCAGACTGATCCTGAGGCCCCCGACCAGGAAGTCTAACGCGGCCTATGTGACCGAGTGACCCGGTTACAGTTTTCATACTCTAATGCCAGGCAATAATCTGACATTATTCTGCATTCTTCCAAGAACTATCTGCTTCAGGAAAGGTCGCAATCTGAGAAGCCCATCTGGGGTTTACTTAACTCATGGTCGAGCCATCTTATTGTATGGAGATTAATGGTTTGTTTCACTCTAATATCGCGATTAACTCCATCTCTGTACCTGAACACAGCATGACTTGTCCGATTGCCTCTTAGGATTTTCGCAATGCGGAGTTCAAACAACGATAGTCAAACCATCATGTTTTCGTAACGATCACGTCTCTACACCATGTAGCAGCACACGTACAAAGGATGATTTCATATACATGTCGGTATTGGAAGACACATCTCAGCAGAAAGAAACTTGTACAAGTTGAACTCATTCATTGAATGACTGCCAGAACATCCACTTTTCCTGGCATTAGCGTTCAGTGGAATAATGAGTAATTATGTTCAACCGCATTTAGATTGTCACGTGTGAAAAGTTATTCACGAAGCAATCAGCCTACAAAATGTGGACATTGAGATATCTTCAAACTTTTCCTTTAACCAGTAATTTTCTGTACAAGCGTGTCACAGATTTCCAAATCGTGTGCTGCGCAGATTCCAGTCGTATATCAGATATTTACCATCTAAACTAGCGACGAACCTATCCACTTAGTTAACTAATTCATTCAACATACTTTTTCTTCAGGTCACGAACTGCCCACTTGTATTCAACCAGTATCGGTTCCAGTGGGTGTTTTGCAGCAAAACATCCTGTTCATAGCTTGCTCGCTCCATGTTGACATACCTGTGTCCAGGAAGGACACTTGCGGTAAAAGTTTCGAGCCCTAACAACTAGTGTCATTTCAGTTCGATTGATACTGGAAAGGATAATTTGAGACAAAAGTTTCATTCCCCATTTCTGTGGCTCATATCTCCGGTTCTATTGTCGAAGCCTATGTCTAAAACCGTTATATATCAATAGCCGTCATGCAGAAAGAGTGTGCGGTATTGTGTTCAGTTCGAACTATGCGCATCTTGGTTCACTGCGAGTAAACAGGGTACCCAAATAGACTACTCAAACTTCATTTCGACGGAAATTCACTGATAGCTGCGGTCTTTTATCTGCTATTATGTTCTATTTATGAATAATGATCTTTGAGCCAATATAAGGGGTACGCGGAGGTTAGTTGGCTCCTAACCAGTTGGACAAGACAGCTGATTTGTCATCTGGCACAGAGAAAGTATTTCCTTTTTATTCAGTCTGAAGAACAGCAAAGGAAACTCGGCAAACGATTGCCAAGTCAAAGGAGGATAGCAGTAACTTCGATTAAAGTAGACTGAGGGAGGTCACAGGGGAGAAGGAGAGAAACGTTATGACAGAAATCGAAGTTGTGATGTCAGTGGTCACATTTATGCGATCCGTTCCGGATAATTCACACTGATATCCTTCAATCCAAGGAAATATTATCCTTCCGCACGTATGCAAGCAATGTTGATGGCTTCTGGAACTGCCATTGCTCTGGTTACCTAAATGGTTTGTAAGTGTTAGTGTCGTATCCTTCTCTATGCCTAAAATAACCTATTTATTGACAGCAGAATTAGCTTCTTTTTACAGAAAAACATAGTTGGAACTGCGCTGATCAGAAGACCGTGGCCTGTGTTTGGTAGCAGCTAATGTAGTTCACTATGTACTGGTCCATCATCTTCAATCAGCCTGAAGACATTGAAGTACTGCTGGGTGAATTAAACATAGCACAGCGTAACTTGAAATTCACTTGCTAATTAGAGCAGGAAAACTAGCTCGCTTTCCTTGATATTGGTAATAACCTATAAAGTTGACGATCCTATTCAACGATCAATGTTGCGCAGGAAGGCCTGGTCCGCACAGTATCTTCACTGCAACATTTTACAACCAATTAAACACAACAGGACCCTGGTTCGAACGTCGTTCCGTAGGACGAGAAAAACATGCACAGAGCACACAACGACCAGGAGAATATA
>UZAN01042619.1:0-42548 GCA_900618425.1 Echinostoma caproni | reverse complement strand
AGTCACTCTTCTTTTCCGAAGTCTAAAAGCAAAAAATAAGTGAACCAGACTACTTAAGTAAACAGGTTTACTAACCTCTCGTGAAATATGACACGGAGCGTTATCCTGAAAGCCATAACTTTTCCAGACGATTTTTCACGAAATTCTGCAAACATTTTCGAAATTACTGATACAAATTTCCCACTATTCATGGTGCCTTTGACTGATGTCCACCGACAAGGTTGACTAAGTTTTATCCCTGCCTAGATGGGTAATCTAGATGGGTGAGAAACTCTTTCATTTGGTGGAATAACTTCTTTTGGAAAATTATCACCACAAATGACTTTTTTTGTGAGCCTTCCAAGGCTTGCCGCTCACCGTGCACTCGTCGACGAAATAAACCGAGATGGCAAGGGTTTATGGAAATAATTTAGGATAATTCCTGAGTCATTCCTATTAGAAAATATTGCGTTGTCATACTTGATAAAGTTTGTGGTTTTCATGTTCAGATCATTTAATCTTGGCACTTAAGGTCAGACACGTTCAATTGACACTTATGAAGATGAGAAACTTCGTAGATCGAAGTAGATAAGATGTAAATTACTGTCCATACCTAAAGCATTAATACAGGTGATAAACATAATGAAACTCCATTTCATCATAAAGAAAATATTTTAGTGCATCACAATCGGCCAGCAATATATATATATATATATTCACAACCAGTTATTAGCTGAATCGGAACGTTAACAAGAATACTACTACCCAGCCATTATGCTTCTTCAGATTAATGTATCAATACAATTTCCGCGAATAGCACAATGGTAGTGAGAATCGGAAAATTAGTTGTCAGAGCCAGCCCAACTCCCAATGGGTTTCTGCGGGTTTCGAAAGAATGAGCAAAAACTGTTTTCAGTAGAAATTATTTTATCAGAGAGAAATCCGCCATCGATTATTTCCCTCGTTCTGGTTTTATGTATAAAGCTGGAATCATTTATGTGTGTGCTCCTTTTAGTAACAAATTCATGCGTAATCCTACAGGCAAATGTTGATATTAGTTTACAGCTTGAATTTGGCTTCGCGTCAGAGCTTTCCGTACCCAGTCCTCTCTCACTGAGACCAACGCTGCTTTCTCCTTCTTGCACATGAATTTTCTTGACCCCATCTGTTATCATGCTTCGTTCTTCACGATCATCCGTGATTTCGTTTCACCCACACCAAATCGGCCTGGAAAAATCAACAACTTTTAGATTTTCACTGGAGGTCAAGAACGTAATTTTCACCAACTGCTACTACACAATTCATAATCTTAACAGCCTAACAGCGTCGGAGACTACACGATAAAAGTGGTTATTCAACAACCATCTACACGTGTGTCGATTTATGCCGTGAAATCCCAATGCACATCGTAAAACACCGAATATGCGGAATTCCTGAGCTGATACGCATTAAAGAATGATTCCACTGCTCTTTGGTATAACATGTGGACGGCCTGCATTGTTCAACTAAGCTCAATTAAATGCCCCATATTGAACCTTAGATAGCCAAACGTCCTTCGCATAGGGGATCAAGTGATCCCTGATGTGGGTCACTGGACTGCAGTTTTGGCTAGAATGGGTCAGGGTACCATGAGGATCGGGATGCCACAAATTTCGGTAGGTGGCCCACTGCTACTCAAACTCTTCTCAAATGAATTACAATCAAAGTTTTTCTTCCTTAAAAGTTCATCAATGTAGAGAAATTTTATCGACCGATAACTTTGTGATCCACCCGAATAATTTTACTTGAAGAATTATCCAAAGTCGACTGCAGTTAAAAGCGAATCTCCATTCAGATTCCCTATACTTGGCACATTGACCAAACAGGATTGGAGCAAACATCTAATATTGAATGATCACGAGAACACAGGTTACTAAAAAAGGTTATTTTTGGTGGTTGAGATACTTGTTCTGGGTGGTGTTTGTGTGCGTAGGTGGGAAAGGGGCGGCTGTGAATGATTGATAAAGTAAACAAAAGACAGATTCTGGACGTAGTTTACGTCATCGAATTGTAAATGAATGGCTACGCATACCAATTATCACATTTACATCAGCGCATTATAAACTCTTAAGTATTTTGGAGTTGTAATTTCTCTCATCACTCGTTTAATGAAAAATAAAATATGCTGAATGTTGTAAAAATATCAAAATTTGTTTTTTTGTGAACTTCGTTGCTTCAATTTAATACCAGTTCCTTGAACAATCCAGAAAGATCTCACAAGAGTGCATTGTTTTATTCAGGGCACAAATTGTGTGGGAACATGTGCTTTCGTTGAGTCTATTCTCAAACCAGTCATGATCACATTTATGTACAAAAATAACAGTCGAGGAGAATTGATGATGGCAGAGAGGTGGAGAGGAACAAGTTTATCTATCCAGTCCCTGTAGTTCTCTTGTTTGAATAAGAACAAGTAACTTAGGTGTTAGTTTGGGTCATCAGTACACCTAAATGTAATGTTTCTCACTTCCGGCCAAGGAAGTTTGAGCCCCTGAACTAGTGTTGTTGTGCTATGCCAAATGAATGGCAATTTCCTCAGCTGTTGCCAGCAGTTTAATTTGAACACTCATGGATTTCTGTTGTGGAACTCGGTAAATGATGGTGAACACCTAGTTGGTGGCCACCATACAGGCAGTTTAGATCAAACGTACGAGAAGCGAACAGAGGAAATAACCCGATTCCCTGTGTGTCTAAGCAACATGGGCTAATGTTCCTTGATGCACTTAGATAACTGCCCTGTCGTACTATCTAAGCAGATGGCACCAAAGATGTACTCATAGAAATGTGGTGGTAATGTCTTGAAAATAAATTCGCTAAAACACATTTTTGCTCATGACCTATGTTCTCATGTTATATCCGTTCACTGTATTTCAGGACTAATTTTCAGCTTTTGTATAACTTTTGTGGCTAACAACCTTCATTCTCTTGGGTTTCCAAAATATTATGTGCCTAGTTATCTAATTATTTTAACAAACGTGGCAGTAGGCTGAGTAAAATCAAATGTCCGATTCCTCAATTAATAATTTCAACGTGATGCATATTACCATATATTTTCATTAAACCCGAAATAATCCTGCACACGTTTTATTGATATACCTAGTTTCTTTCTGTCAACCTCACATTCAATCTCCAAACATTTTAGAAAAATGTTAAACTTTATATTCTGGGTGAAACTTAGGAGATAAAATACTTCAACTTCTTAAGTGGTCTTCTCAAGTTCAGTCTTGTTTTGGTTGCACCGGGTGTTTATCCTTTAAGTTAACAAAATAACTCGGCTTTCTCTGCAAAATCATTCTGAACATATTTGCAAATGTGTGTGGAAAACTGCCACAGAGATATTCTATTCCAGTGAAAATTTCCTTGCGACCGACCGAAAGAATCACTTCAATCGTTTGTACCTCCCATTTCACCTCCAGCACCTATTTTATTTCGTAGTTCGTTGAAAAAAGACTAGATTTTGCATTGAGAAAAACAAATCACCAGCTATATTCTATTCATTTCACCTAATGATTTTACCGGGACCTCACAAAATAACGAATAACCTCCGGAATAAGAACATCAGTCCGCCGAATTCCTGGGGATCCTTCAGTTCTTTCTTTTATCTGTATCTTATTTTATTTTAGTTCATTTTATTGAATATGCAATAATAAGGTTTATCGGAGGATGGAGGCTGTCAATCAAATGGCCGCGGTGTAACAGACAGAATTGGGAAAGTCAAGTGGTGGTGGTAGTGATACTGTGATTCGAACACACGTCCTCCAATGCATAATGAGATGAATTTTGTCGCTTGAACGCCACTTTTCAGATACCTTGTTTGCTTTGTCCTTTCTTGAGCATTCCTGCTTGTTCCCCGGGCTATACCATTTTGACAGACCCCGTGCAGGATAAAAGAGCTGAGTAAGAAGTGTCGCTGAATTTCGTAGGATACTGCGTGCATTGCTTCTCTTAAGATTAATGTGTAGTTTTGCACGTAGTGCAAATATGTGCTTTAATACATCACATAGAATACATAAAACCATTGTTAGACCACCTGAATTAATGTGTAGGAGGTAGATATCTTGCTCGAAGTAGGATTTTGGCAACCCAGAAGTGGTACAGTATTTCAAAATCAGAGTAGTTGCGGGTCGGAAGGGTGGAAGGGACGAATAAAAACCGATAAACCTCATCCAAATTCTACTGCTGCAGAGAAGCATCGGAGGAATCTCATTCGATGATTTGAAGAAATTCGAGAGATTAGCACGGCTGAACCGCGAATATATGTTAGTCTCTATTCCCGACAACAGTATAAGGAGGTATAGGCTTAGGTTGAGCCGTATCCTAGCCGGACTCAACGTTCTTGACAAAGTTATCAACAGATTGGTAGTTAAACTACGAGAAACAAGCTGCGTGAAGAGGCAGTAAACTGTACTAGCTTTGAAACCTTTACGAAACCATTAGATGATCAACTGTCTGGTATCAAATTGAAGATAGTCGGTTTGTTGCAAGCACACACCTCATGCAAGTTTGTCCAGAACGCAAAATAATCCCGAACAATCGGCCTTTAAGGAAAAAAACCTACTGACTCGAATTGTTCAAAGCCAAAGGAGCAGCCAAAAGCACAGCTGACTGATCGCCCAGGTGGTTTGGTGCACAAAACTTTGTGCTAGCGCACCGGAAATTGAAACCCGAACCACCACATTACTCCTAAGTAGCTGTAAGCTTAATGCGACTTTTATCGTTATTGTTAGTACTCTGGACCCGGGTAAGATTTAAGTAGGATTTGCGCAATCCGATTGTGGGGTCAAGGAACTACAGTGCGATTGCTCCATCGTTTTCAGTCGTTTCGTCCCTCTCACACGTGACCTTAAGCAAGCAAGTTCCCTCTGACCCCTAATGCGATCTGATTGGGTCATATTCCGCGATCTGCGGAGTTTAAAATCTCTCACCCCAACACGAGACTGTCTGATTACCGACTTGCGTGTTTTGTAATGTTCTTGGTGTTACGTTCAGTTCATCCGAGTACTGATGGCACTCCTGCTACACAGTAGTTCACTGGGCCTGCCTGAGACTCACAGCTGTAAACAAGGTGTGTTTTCTCGCTCAGGTTAGCTGGGCAAGCACCAGGTCCCTTGTTGCGGCTGAACCATTCGATCGACCGATCGATAAACGAACCCGATCGGTCCTGTGATTTCACCGAATTTTGCTATGAAAGCAGCACAATGGAAAACATATGGAACATCTTTTATGATATGAATCTAATTATTCCCGCAATATTTGTTCTTTCTTTCTTCCGGAATTCTATCACAGAGGTAGTTACTGAGATCGTTCAACGCAAAAACAACCAGTTGGGAAAAAATCAAGAAGAGTTTTGCGTCAGCCTACATTAGGAGATATTGTTGTCCGTTATTAAGACAAATTCAAAGTTTTATTACGATTATCTGTTTACCGAACCCGCTTCGAAAAATAGTGCGTGTATCTTAGACGAGTCAAGCGTTGGTTCAGTGTCATAATCGCTTAAGCATTTTTCATTCGGAATTTCCCACATGGCGCACCACTCCACAACTGATTCTCTTGGGGTGATTCTCTACCAACACAGGCTGCATTGGATTCGGAACCTATCCTCCTCCTGTGCCGGCNGCGTGTATCTTAGACGAGTCAAGCGTTGGTTCAGTGTCATAATCGCTTAAGCATTTTTCATTCGGAATTTCCCACATGGCGCACCACTCCACAACTGATTCTCTTGGGGTGATTCTCTACCAACACAGGCTGCATTGGATTCGGAACCTATCCTCCTCCTGTGCCGGCCGGAAAATTACAGGACCGATCGGGNCACCTTGTTTACAGCTGTGAGTCTCAGGCAGGCCCAGTGAACTACTGTGTAGCAGGAGTGCCATCAGTACTCGGATGAACTGAACGTAACACCAAGAACATTACAAAACATGCAAGTCGGTAATCAGACAGTCTCGTGTTGGGGTGAGAGACTTTAAACTCCGCAGATCGCGGAATATGACCCAATCAGATCGCATTAGGGGTCAGAGGGAACTTGCTTGCTTAAGGTCACGTGTGAGAGGGACGAAACGACTGAAAACGATGGAGCAATCGCACTGTAGAATAGAAAAGAAATGATATCACAATACCATTGGAGTTGTTCCCACTAAAGGAGATAAAACTACCACTGAAAACTCAAAGGACCTGTTAACTTTCAAAGAAAAATTCGAAATAGTTTGCAATTTGAATTACAGAACCGTATAATCACCAGATACACGAGATTTAAGTGTTCAGGATTTAAGAGTGAATATCAGGGGAACAATCGAGCGACATATTATATTCGAAATCAGGAGCGACGGCAAGCTCAAACTGTTTGATGCCACGGCGATATTCATCTTCGCGATAGTAATAAAGCAAGTAAACACTTTGACTTGTGATGTTCGGAAAAGCACGGTATAATAAGCCGTTCTCTTTGCAGGTGCGTTATTTGGGAAACTGTTGTTAGTAAAATCATAGAAATCGAACGTGGGGCAGCGTTTACTTGCATCTGTATCAGTTTATTATGGTTGTCAAAAACGACCAACTCATCTGATTCGTGCGCAGGCATTTTACTTGAGAATAAAAATCGAGTTGACCTGGATGAAAAACACGTGTGAACAGACGGAGTTGATGCGAGAATACTGTTTAGCTAGATGCGGCTGGAACTGCTTCACAACTAGTGTGTCTGGTGTCACACGAGCGCGTATTTGTTGGATTCGCAATTCCATGTGAGCTGAACAAAATGAAGGTGAGTGGAGCGCACACAGTGTTACGGAAACAAAAGCAGATATAACGTACGACGAATTTCGAATTGCGCTTATAGACTCTACGAAGAATACACAGCTAACTGCAGGAAACCAACGCGTAAGATAGGGCGAATCAGCTAACCGCGGCAGCTAACAGTACATATTGATCCAGTTACTCCTGTCTAAACGCACGGTCTGAGTAGAAAAAGCAGCTTTGGGTAGCAGTAATAATATTGAACGGGGTTCTATACAGTATCAAATATATAAAAAATAGGCACTCACGACTAGATTGACACGATGTCGATTTAACTAGCGCTTTAAGGTCAGAATGGATATCAACAATTATAAAGGGCAGTAATGCAGTTAAACAGAAATAGGAAAAGAGGAAAAGCATATAAATTTTAGGTCTGATATAGAGCGCAACCGGTTGGGATATGGTGCGGCACAAAAATGGATAACAGTTAAAGTTTATATAATAAAGGATTCTCAAATCTTTTAAATACGGGACGCTGTGATAATATCCCAGTTGATCCAACTTCTAGCATTGGTGGGATTCCAGAGGCTCTCTCGATGCTTCTATAACAGGAAGAACAGACATTTCTGGTGAAACGAATAGTGCCGCATACCTAGGAAAGAGACACTCGAGAAGACTCAGTCTTCCAGGCTCTTGAGTTCCCTGCAAATGCTTGTTAGATGATCAAACTAACAGAAGAAACATAAAAAAAAAATAACACTGGTACTGGAGATACTACTCACTGGTGAGTAGTGTACAAAATGATTTGATTAGCGGTTTCTTTCGACGATCAAAAATGTACAAAACTTGTTAGAGCAAACTGTTGCTGTTCGGTACGGTACGGTGAACAGAAGAATGCACGTCTGTGAGTGGACCGTGACGCAGAACAACATCACATATGCTATACACATATACATACGCCTATACATCCTAATAAGCACAGTTCGGTGCAGGGAGAAAAAGCACCATTTGGGGGAAAAGGTTCTCGTGTGCAGTCAGAGCGGTGCGACTAAGCGGCCAACTTGAGAGTACGCAATGCATAAAACTTGGGGGACAGTAAAAATATGTACGAAGGATTAATGAAAAGCAACACGTTAGGATATTTGCAATCAGGACGTAACCTGTGCATGGTGAAATTCCTCAAGTCATGAGGAATATCTTTCACAGAGCCAATTTTACGGGCTGTATAAGTATACTTTCTGGAACGTTTGCTGGATAAGGTACTACGTTTTAGGTGATGCTCAGTATCCTCGTTTATTCAACAAGTANAGTACTACAAGGTGCTACCACTAAATCAGACCAGAACTGCGGTTGACTAAAGCCTGCTAATAAAAGAATCGAAATGATTTTTAAATTACTGATTACACGATGACGAACAGCTGCCGGGAAAACCAGCGCTTTGGTGTGTGGAAAGCAATATTTTTGCTCCATTTAACCCAAGGTAATGCTCTCACATGTTAAACTGATGAACGGAATATCCACTCCAAATACAAATAGTTCCTTTCCTTTTTATCCCACTTACCGAATAAGCCAAAAAGTTCAAATCTCTGTGTATATGTGTCTATGACCACAGCTCTGACGACTTTTATCGACCGACATTACAAGTCCCTCTCTTCTCCTGCGGAGCATGCGTATAATCCACGGCCAGGTAGACATTGGATTAGAGCAACAAGCATATTCAGGTGAACGCACTTGTGCTGACGTATGTACTGGTAATTTACAGCTTGTCCGTTAACTGCTACAAATGGATACTGCGCATGGATGAGCTTCATTCAAGGATATGCAATGTCATCATTTAACTGATCTAACGATTACCAGGTGGCTAAGTCGACATAAGATTGCCCATACCAGTTGGGGTCACCCCAGATCAGTTCAGGCAAATAAGTATATATGAGTGCAAAAATATTACTTGTTAGTTGAGTCTGCACAGACTCGATGCCTCCATAGTAATTACGTTTCCTAACGGGAACGAAAGAGCAATACACTGGCACGACGGCTTTTATGCTGCATGCTGAGTTACCTTCACTTGATTGAGGTTGACAGTACTCCAGCAGATTTAAAGGTACCTATCTTTATTGGGATATTGTCCCTCTCGAAACATATGATAAGCAATGTCTGAATTTTATTTTAGGCAAATTTTAAGAGACCAAGTGATCGATTTTATGTTTTGGAATATTTGCGTCTAGGTTGATAAAACAAATTGGATACTTTAACCATTCGATGAAAACGAATTCAGTCTGAGCAATCACAAGAGCAAATTAGATATTAAGCATTTTTAAAAATCGATGCAAGCAATTGGTCTTTTGGACTAACCCGATTGAATCCGTGAAAGTGACAATTCACTGACTAGCTTAGTGATTATGTTTAAGAATTCGATCTACATTTATTCAATAATCCACGTTCGTCAATGTAACTGAGAATAAATCAAACCCATTTTTCTCCAACTGAGTGTAAATATGATTCACTGTTTATCAAACTCATGCAAAAAGGACTGCATTCGCCCAGATGGGATTGGCTTCCCATTCAGTTGTTAGTGCTAACATAGTCAATTGTTTCATAAAGATCGGGAACCAGACCTCTTCAATTCATGAAGACGACCGACTAAGTGGCAACGTTAAGCGCGCGATTATGTGAGACAGGCAGAGAAGAAACGGGAAGGTGTTATGAATGGTGATCTCATAGCCAAATGCATGCACATGTACACAATGAAGCCCCGAAAATCTCAGCTCAGTGGGCACTCTAATTCAACGTGCTAGGTAGTATATGAGCAACCACTCTGCCTTACTCAGAGATCATGGCTCCATCACTGAGACAAATTTGTTTCTCAAAACAGAATGATAGGATCACGGATGGCAACTGGACGTTTTGATTGGTTTTCTGCCTTCGTGATTCGGGGCCCATCAAGTTTATTGTGATCTCCAATACGTTTAATCGGTTGTATTCAAATATGCATCAGTAAGATGAAGTGGTTTAATATCAAGAGGTAGCAGCTGCATGACCAGTTCGGTGATGGTGTACTTGTGCTAACGTCTAGCGCTCGGTTGTTATCCTTCAAGTTCATCCATGATTTCTGAGCTGATTTTTTCACATATTATTAACTTGATTAAAATGGCCCTGAAATGAATAAAAGATTAGACAGCTTCTCCAGATTAAGCGGAAATCCGCCGTTTGTAATGAAGTTGTATGTAGTTTGGATATACCGCGGGAAATTTCAAACACATGCAAATGCTACTTTTGGTACAACCCTCATTCTTCAAAAACAACCAAAGTGACATCTCGGTACGAAGATTGAACAGCCGACAGGTTGACAGATTCCTCGCAAACCAACCGTATAGAACCACAGTTTTCTGATATCTGTGGGTATGACACATTGCTGTGATAAAATGAGTATTCAGCGGTTTTAAGTTCACTGGGAGAAAACTAAAACAGTCCTAATGGGTTCATTGAACACACCACTTAGAGTTCTAGTTCAAAGTGGTGAACAGATCCGCATGGAATAAAGTTCATTTTACTTGACACATGTGTCGTAGAGTATGACATGAAATGGTTCAAAGTTCGATGAACTGGCATGCAGGTGCTCAAAATGAGTGCGTGTTTAACTTGTAAGCATAGCGATGAACTCCGGACGCTCAAACCTTTTTTCCAATTCTATCATACCTGACGAACAGCTTGCTGATTGGATTCTTAAACTCGTGAAGAAATTATGTTTAGATTTTGATTTTGGCGAATTCAGTCAGTCAGAACGAGGGGTAAAATTGTTTTCTCTGAGGTTATCGGTTTACAGATAGTTCAAACTAAGTTTAAATTGATGTTTGATTAGTATTTATGCGTAAGTTAAGAATAATGAGGAACTCAAAACTGTGTTGAGCTGAATAGTGTGCTCGCCATGCTATGGAGTGGCAACAATGGTAGACCTATGAAGCACAACGTGTCGTTGCACGTCAATAGCAAAACAACGAACAACAGAAAGAGAGAATCTCACGTCTGGTTAGCTGTACCTTGACATTTAGCGGATTCTCACCCAATGCAAGGAAAGTATAAACGTGAGACTTCGATCATACCGGTTCCCGGATCACGTCACAGGCTACCGAGCGCTTTGAGTAAACCCCTATGAATCACTTGACCTTTTTGCAATGCAATAGCCCCAAAAGTGTCAAAAGTAAGTCAAAGTTTCATTACGGTAAATACTTACAAGCGTTACTATTCTTTTCTCGAAGGGTTTCTCGTACAAATGAATTGATTTATGGTTCAGAGAAAGATAGGGAATGTTACAGATTTTCTTTGTTTCGTGTGATGCTGCGCACTTCGACATTTAGGACTTAAAAATGTTTCATCCAGTTTGTGCTTGTGGACGAAAAAAAGCAATGTGAGAAGGTAGAGAATTCCACACACTGTACACTCTACGGACAAATGAATGACACCGGCATTCAAGTCGACAGTTTCGGAGCACTAATTTGAATGAGTGCCCCGCAGGTGATTGTTGGGTGACAAGAAGAACAGTGGACGTCATGGGTGGTCAGGGTTCGCATTATTTGATACAACAAAATCAACTTCCTCCAAAACTGTGTGAAACTGTGTGAATTACAATCTCAGCGATTTCAGGCTTGGAGTGCAGTCCATTAACCATTTTGGTGAATCTTCCTTGTGGACGTTTCAAAATCTTACAATCGCGTTGCAGCCATGGATTCCACGCTTTCCCGGCATACACTATGTGGGGTCGAATGTATGCTGATGGCAAAATTGGGAACAGTCTATATTCGAATTGGTCAGATATTCACTATAGCAAACCAACATGTCTTACAGCTGTGGACGACACTCTGAAACAGTTTAAAGAACATCTTCGGTCGTCCTGAACAATGATACCGATATCATTCTCGTTCGAGGGGCACGAAAGCTGTTGATATCCCAGGAATTACGAAAACTGAGTTTTATGACGAAAGGATATGACTGTACATTTTGATACAATGAATTTGATGTCACTTTTGATCGATCATGGATAGGCTGCACTCAGTGTTTTCTGAAGTACCAGTGAATCCCCAGAATTTATCACTGGTTTCCACGTTCTACATTTTACACATTAAAGTTTGTGGTCTCAGAATGTCCATTCGATCGTTTATAGAAACAAAAAAAAGCTGAGGGTCAAGCACGTATTCCTGTGGAACTCCTGGGTCTTCGTCGATGGGATCATGTGACCCGGAAACTCAAACTGCCGCGGTGCGTTGTCTCAGAAATTCTCCTTTCCAATTCAGTACAAGTCCCATAATTCAATAACTGTTTACTTTCCTCAACAGTATTTTGTGGTTCACTTGGTCAAATGCTTTAGAGAAGTCGAGATACACGACGTCCATTACACCACCTTGATTAAATGCTTTTATGTACGCCTCTTGGGTCTGAAACAGGTTAGTGGTACATGATCGCCTGGGGCGAAAACCATGTTGCACTGGGGACGGAAGGTTGTACCTTTCCAAGTGATGCATCACATTGTCTGCAACAATACATTCCATGACTGTGGATAACACGAGGAGGGGGAGTAACGATGCAATCGTTAGCTGCGTCACTACGACAGCCAGTTTCCTTTATTCAAATTATTCCCTGTTTCCATATTTGTAGGATCACGCTTTTGTCGAACATATTGGAATAGTTCACTTTATGGCTGAGCTGTTACTTGCCAGGTTGATCAGGATTTGTGAACAGATTTTGTCTATCCCCGGAGATGAATTCCTCTTCAACCACCGCAGTTTTGATGCTACGGTTTCCGGGGAAGAATCAATTGTGGTTAGCGTCGGATGTGGTATGTCCTCGGGTAATAAAGGCAGTCCGGTGTTCACAGGTGCGGTGAACACTTGAGCGCACTGACGTTTTCCATTTCAGCTGACTCCTTTGTTGTAACTGAGACATATCCAGCTTATCTTAGCGCTAGAATGCCGGACCTGAATTTACTGGAGGCATCTATATGTTTTTACAACAGCCTGGGGTTGGATATAAACTTGGGTATCAACATTTCTCAGTACATCAACTTACCTTCTAGTGTCAACTTGGTGCAGCGAGTTCAAAATAGACAGTATGTATACCATGTTTTGTTGCAAGGAAATCGTTTATCATCTCTCCATGCGATATTCCTCTGTAAAATGCACTTTCTTGTTCAACTGCGAATCACTGGTTTTTGAACAGTTGGGTAGGTAATGTGTTTGCTTTTGGTTGCGCCCTTCACCTTCGGAAGTTCTTACCAGGATATCAAGGGATCACACGGCGCGTTGGGAAAATTCCATTGGAAGTCTCTCTCTTTCTCCAATTTGGTGTAATGGATGGTCATACAAGAGTTAACTGTAGAAATTTGCGGTAAAGATGCATAAACATTTATTAAAACATTTATGCATCACTATTACTATCCCTAATGGTGTTGTAGTACAAATGGTTTCCACCATCAATTCCTCATTTGCTAACACCAAGTCTAAGACCGACAAAGTATGGTTTTCCCATAGTTAGTTCCATTGTTTTCGGGCCGTTTCCATTGTATCATAGTGAAAACTAGCTAAAAGTTCACTATCGGGTGCATAAAGCTTACATTGACTTGACTTGGATAGTTAGTAAGAAAGGGAGACGACTAACTGCTGTAGTCGAAACCTTGAGAGATCCAACAAGCGCCACTCTTTGTAGTATTTTTTTCTGGTATTCACTTGTGCCTGGATCATTCAATTGCAAGACTCCATGTATAAGAACCATTCGAGGACTGTCTATTTCCCGTACATCATCAGGGTTAGTCCTTTGGTGCTTGCGTTCTTTCAATGGCCTGTCTGGTAGAATCCTCGTTTTACTGGAAGTTATTTGAAGGAGAAAGCTGAAAGGAAGAACGTTTTCTACATCCGATTCGCTCCCTAGTTCCACTAGAAGTAACCTGGATTCGCAATTCGGTTCAGCCACAGTATGAGCTGGTTGGCACGTGGTAACGCAATGCAATGGGTCCGGAGTTCAAATCCCGGACGGCACGGTTGATATACACTACTGATGAGCTTCCTTCTACTGAATGAAGGGGGAGATAACCAATGAAACACTTGCTTTTGCTCGGTAAACCACTAACCAGTTAGGCTATTCGGCTTGCCTCATTTAAATTATCCTCAGTTAGAGTGTTTTCCGTTAACCGACAGAGTTACATAAAAATATTCTTCATTGTGCTATCATTAACCGGAACTAATTGTAAGTGTTTAAGTGCAGCTGTACCCCCAAACACCTCAGACATCAGATCATCATCAAGGGTAACTCACATCGAACTTGCTTAAGTTCAAAGTTTATTCTCTAGCTAATACCCCAGAGAAAGCTGTGGGACGGAAGTACTTGTTTGGAGTTGCATCCGAGTAACACCAATCAAATAAACACGACGGACTGTGGGGGATGTAAACCTTATTCGACGTTGAAGGTGCTGGTTTCCAGTGAAACGGCCAATCCTTGTTGGACTAGTGGTCAGACTATTTATAACAATTGGGCTTACTGTCAGGTTCAATCAATGAACGCAATTCTCTGTCTGTCGGACTGGTTAAAATTCACCGAAAGTAGACCGAAGTATCTTAGATACCGGTACTCAGAGGACACCGAACTAAGGATTATTCTATCTGTACCTCCAATAAATCTCTATCGAACAGTAAATCAGCTTCATACACGAATACTCTGATGAAAATAAACCATGGTTGCTACACAGGATAAAATGAGGGACTGGAGTGGGACTTTTTATGGCAGTCTAATTAACCATTGAAAGAAATTTATTGTTCAGAACAAATTGTAACTTGACTAGATGAAAAATAGGTAAGATAGGATGTGTTGTGTCCCCGATAAGTAGGTAAATAACCACCCAGTGGGTTAAGCAGGACAAAAAGGAATGAAACGCAGTACTTGCATAGGGACATGGAAGATAGAAGAAGGCGAAAGTTGGAGCTGGTAGGGGCATGGATTTGAATGAAAAACGGTCGGTGTAACGGCTGATAACATTTGACAAAATGTAGTTTGCCAAATCCAAGCAGGCTCTAACATGTTTGCGACAAGGATAGTTTATTAGAACATGCAGGGGGATATGGGACAGAAGGCTGTGAATCCACGACTTAACAACTAATAGTAAACATATGTGACGTGACCTTCCTAATTGAGAGGAACGAAATTTCATCTTGCAAACAAGAGTCTGGTTACGGGGGGACCATCAAAATATTACTTTTCAGAGTACCGACCAATAACTTTCCATGCTTGACCCTGCTCATTGTCCTTCCTTCGATCGATTAGAGCAGATGAAGTTAAGTTCACTTTGTGTTGTTGGTTTCGCATTTGGATTAATCAGAAATAGGGATTGAAACGAGCATACCGTCAGCATCCTGAATAAATCGAGAAAGGTGAGAAACAGATTACTCACCAATATAAGTCGACAGGAGAAGGATGCATAACATAACATTTTCTAGTGTACTGTATCTGTTGAGAGCCGTTGTTCACTGACTTTTCCCCCGAGCGGAGTACATTGCTATCGTTGCGAGACGATTACGCATAATCCAATCGAGTGATTGCGCTCTTAGTGTGCTGATTTGGTAGATTTACATCGTGATCAGTGAGATCCAGCAGAGAAACGTGCGCGTAAATGAAAACCGAGGTAAAAGACGTGCATATCATTAGAAAAAGGCAGCCAACGCATTACAGTCAGTCACAAGGAAGGAAAAGAGGCACGGAATTGAGAGCTAAGTAATAATAGATAAAAGTACGCTGCATATATATATATATATATATATATATATATATGGAATTTTATTTTGGGAGTAAAAACCGAAATGAATGAGGAACGAGACGGAACCAAATGAACATCACCTTTCCTGCATATAAGCTTATACAGGTATTGGTCAAACTCGTTCAAGATCCCAATTTTCATCACATTTTTTCTTCACAATGCTTCGTTTTTCCAGCCTCATTCACGGGATTGAATATGCTATTGCCCCACATCAGACGCACTGAATGAAAAGATAATAGAAATTTAGAATACGTGTGCTCAACCTAATAGAAACTCTCATAGGACAGGAATCATCTATTAAAAAACTGATCTCCCATGCTGCTTTGCCCAAAATATTTTCTGAATCAGAGCTGTAACTTTCGAACTACTGCAAATTTTATAGTGACACTCAAGGTCACGCACATTCAAATGGTGATAGAAATGAACTAAGAACATAGATGTTGGAGATAAAGTCAGGAATAAATACACTTTACTCATAGTAATCTATTTATAACTATGATATTGCAAGCTGAACTGGATTCTCAAAATGAGGGTGACGTTCTACGAATTTGGTCAATACCTGTAATTGTCATTGAGAATGATCCGAGTTGCACAAAAACGTTGTCTGGCCAACCACTTCAGTTAACAGAATTGGGAGTTATTGCCTGGATGATTTTTCTCATTTGAGACATACGTTGCGCTGCTGAAGGTTGGAAACACTCAAAAGTAACTGCTAGTTCCATTGATAGATCAGATGTGCAAACAACAATGAGAGAAATTTTCGAATTAATACTTGAGGCGTGTGCGACTAGATGAGCGTGATTGATTTTAGACGATATATTAAGAGGACGCTAGTAACTACACTTTTCATCTTGGGTAGTACCCCAGATCAAGATAATGCAACTGAATCGTGTGTTGGACGAAAGATGAACGAATAAAGTATTTCGCTCATGAATGATACCAGCACTTTCTTTCTATCTCCAAAGCGTCGTGGCGATGCGTTACAATAACATATTAGCAATAAAGGGTTCCACATAAGCTACTAATCTTTCCACATTTCAAATATCAGACCATTACCTACTGTAATCAACCAAAAATGCGAACCCAGCATTACAATATCTTTCAATTGATTCGGGAGACATCCAAGAGACCATTGCCATGTCCGTCAGCTTATATTCTCACCGACGGAGTTAACATGTCTCTGCAATTTGGGTGGTTGATCTGTATGTGAAAAGATCAGTGATATTGGTAAGGACTCGTGACTAAGATGGTGGGTCAAACACTGTGCAATCGTTTTGGTTTTAAAAATCAGAAAAGTGTGTGCCCATTCAATTTGCAGCTCAGATGATTTCGTTCCGTTATAGTTTACAGGGTGTGAACAGAAATCGGCACATATTCGAATACGCGCATTGGAGACGTCGTAGCACAACCAACCAGTAAGCATTCCAGTCTTTAAAGGTGGACAACAGGCAGATGAATCGATCTGCTAAAACATACGGGGTGTTATCAATGACGTCCAAGGAGCGCGAAATCACTTGGAGACGTCAGAGCTTTTCGTTGTTTGATTAAAGTTCTCAAGCCTAATTGTTCCCGTATAGCAGCTATTGTCGGTAGTCTGTAACGCTTAACGGCCATGAAGAAGACCTTCCATCAAGAGAATGCATTACAGTTTCTCCATTTACCCAGCATAACCGTATAATAACATTTTAAAGATGAACGAGAACTGTTGTGGAGGAGTGAACAATGGTAATCAATCATGTGAGCTAAGAAAAAAAATCGTTTATTCGAGCATAGTCGTCGAAGGTGAGCTTGCAAATATCAGTATGAAACTAAGAAAAATGATATGAGAACAGTATGATTTTGGTGCTCAGATCCCAATTCACCAAGCCCATCTCGTAAACTACCATATCTCGTGAAAAATTGTTGCACCCCCTTCATGGGATATTTCCTCAACTGCATATATCATGTATTGATGTGACGCTTCCTCCATCCTTGTCCACCACATGCAGAGAGAGCACGGAAAGGAAGTGAATGGGCAGGCACACGCAGTTCCGGACCGAGCCATCAGAGTCGTTGGAGAGAGAATATTTTATAGGGAACGATTATAAACACCCAACACATGAAGAAAAACCTCTCATTTCTCACTTGATATTCCTACCAGACACAAGTAACGCTTTAAAAACATCGGAGAAGATTGGATAACGTGAAGACACGTGAGATGTCGTAGGTTGGCAAAAACTGATTTAGCCTTCGCTATTTGTCGTGTGATATCTTCCAAAAATTCACCTTCAGACGGGATCAAGCTCCGGGGGTACTTAAAGCGCTGTACTCCTTTTGGTTGATCATTCAAAACAGTAAGCTTACGCACAGGCTGCTGTCAGTCTTGTACCAGCACTTTGTATTTTGATGACGCTATGTGCCATACACGGGGTTCACAGCTCTTAGTGTGAAATTTATTTCAGATAAACACTGCGTGATGATCAGTGGTTGGAATTCGGTTCAGAATCTGTAGATCCTTCGACGAACAGATCATTCTCTCCTACAGGCCGTGGCCTTGTGGGTGGTTGCAGAACGTTTTTCCGGTTCAGTCTTCTCTCAGAGCTTTGTAGGCTTCCCGAGAAACAGACTTGGATTTTGATGCTCGATCAGAATCGTAATCGAATGTATCATTCCATCTGTCGATCTATTGTTCAATGATGATGTATGGTTTAGCAGCAGACACCTGCTGCGGTGTCACTAATTAGCAGTATTTTTCAAGCCGAGGGAGATAAAATTCTCGAAGAACTTACTTGGATTTTATAGGTTTACTAAATATTAACACTTTATATGTATAAAATAATTATTTTTCTTGAAATTGCATTGTTTGCATTCCGAATTGATCTTCACGCAATATATCATTCGTAGGTATCACAAAATTCACTAACGTCCAGGTGGATTTCTAGTCGTTCTGTTGTTGAAAGTTTGTAGAAGCCAAATCGATTAATGAAATGCAGTAGAACTTGGGGAAATTAAACATATTGTCAAGAAAACATTCAACAGATAATTACAAACTGTCATGACGAACAAGAAGGGTAATGTTGAAGTAAAATGTTTTGTCACCGGGACCATCTGCATTGATCTGGCAGTAAAAGTGACCAGTAAAGGTTCTACTGACGTTTCATCGCTATGGCTTGGGATCATACAACAGATGGTGATCACACACTTGTGAGCACACCCTCACAATGAGCTGGAACTTGGCGTAGAGATGTCGATGAAAGTAGAAGTTGCTTTCGACTAAGATGTATTGGAGGAGACACACTGTTCTCGAGAAATCCAGAATCAGCACATTTCGTGGTATAAATTCCGAACACAATTGGCCCAGGTTCACCGTGATCAGCTGTTTGGTTCAAAACTGTAGGGCACAAGCACCGCGATGTGTTGGACACCCAAGAGAACTTCCGGAGAGAGAACGAGAAAGTGAGCTACTTGAGTTACGCACTTAAGACGAGAATAAAAATGCAACTAAATGGATCGGTTTGAACCATACAAATAACACTGCAGAAACGATTTCTGGGATGAGACAAGAAAAGAAGCAGATATACAACTGTAAACGGTCACAAATGGCCCACAGCTCTCGTTGTAAGTGCAGACATGTCCCATGGAAAACTGATGCAAATTTCGATATACTTGAGTGACGAAAACGTTCACTGCTCCCGTAAAACCAAAACTTTGCTATTTTTGTGTCTTGTGACTTGTATGCATAACATTCGGACTCGCTTCTCATGAAGACATCGTGGCGTTCTAGCTTGAATGGGTTAGTTAGTTTGGAACAAGCACTAGAATAGGTTGTGCTTAGAGAGCGTCATAATGCTGACAGATTAATGTATGAAACTTCTGCAAATTGTGGAATTTTTGAACTAGATTGTTCAGTTATACTAAGCAGTCTAGAGGAATTCAATTAGTTTGCCGCGCAGTTAAAACCGGTAATTCGTTCACTTTGTGAAACTATGTTTTCTATTCTTTGGGAAAACAGCCTTAACTTTAACTCTGTTTTTAGCTGGCATGAATGCTGATCATCTCAGTGAGATTTCTCATCTTATCGAGTAACTTCGAGGAAGAGCAAGAGAGCACGAAAACAGACACAAAATCCAGGGCAACGGTCAAGTGTGCAACAGTGTGAAAATATCTGAACTGGTGCGCGACGTACAAATTTCACTTGTAGTGTAATTACACTTGTATTATGTCAGGACCTTTACACCTCCACTTTAGATATTTAACAAGTGATACATGAAAAACAAACGCAAATCATCATGGTGTCTGCAGATGACGTGCCAATCATTCCCCCAAATTTTGATGGATAAGAACGGCTCAGTTTAAATATCGCAAAAACTGGGGTACATTCATCAAAATCTAGGTTATTTACCGGGAGTTGAGCTGGTCTAACGGANNNCTAACGGACTAAGCTTAGATTCCATTTACAGTACCGACATTTTTAACATCAATGCAGATTTGCGGAACACAAAGTTGCATTTTTTCAGTCACACTGGACAGTTCAACTGGCTGTCAGAATTACATTAGCGCAAAAACTATAATTTCTGATTGGTATTTTCAATGTTCTACTTAACACATTTTCATATGCAGAGATAACAAACGCTGAATCGCGAATGTGCTGATTGGATAAAAATGTATATTGCACGGGTTTGTTCCGCAATCATTTAGTAGTATCTTTTTTGTTAGATATTACAGAATACAGCTGATTAAGATGCACAGTTAAAATAAATAAAATCATCCGTTTCTTGCCTTAATCAAATCCGAAGATCTGAAGGCTGTTATTTTTTTTTAAATGCTGATATCTACGGCTGTTGGTAGGCGGGTTCCATCGGTGCTAGCAAACAATGATTTGTGGCTCCGTAGGTGAGAATGAAAAATGAGTCTTCTGATACCTTCCGTGTGGATACCGTGCTGCGCTCAATGTCGATGTCTTTCCTTAAGGATTGATTCTTGTCAGTGAATGTGTGGCACACATTGGGTTATAATTGTTGTAGTAACGATAATGTATGTAGTCGTAAAAACTACATTCCAGTCAAAGGTGCACATAGTAGAAAAAAGCAATTAAAGTTTAACAAAACCTACAGGAACTGTTTTCTTGTTTATCAGAATACGCGTTAAACAGGGTACTGTAGAGTGATGGTGTATATATGTTCATGACAGAGATAAAGCAATGGTACTGCAATGTAGCTTCCGGATAAAAACTACCGGACAATAAAAATGTGCAGTGAATTGGATTGAAGACACAGGGCTAGTAACAGCCAGTTCACGTAAAAGCTGCACAAAGTCTTTCTTCAAGGGATACGGAGAAAACAATAAAGTAAAACGGGGAAACACGCCGATGGAACAGATAACACAATGAAAAATTTCAAACTGATGATATATACAGATGCGAGAAGAAAGTTGTCGAAGTTTAGCGACCATATTTTCATTGTGAGAGATTGAAAGAAGATTCCCATCCAGAAAATCCTCCAGGTATTGGATACAACTTCCTTGAGATTTCAGTTCAAAGCTAATCGATTCTGGATCAAATGGGAGCAAAGAACCTGACAATATAAAGAGATATTTTAAAGATTGAAAAAGAGTCATATAGAGGGATCGAAGGTAGCATATTATTGCTAAACGTTATCCAAGTTTGAAAGACCAGAATAATGGAAGATAGCCCAATAGGAAACTACATGGTCAGTGTATTTGAAAAGTGCATTAGGGACGTTGGCAGAAAAACCGCTAATACGCCTGAAATATACGTATTGGGAAAGAACTACTGTTTGGGTTAGCGGCGATTTTAGTCCGATTCGGAATACGTTTTCTTCGTGGAAGCATCATCAATGAGATCTTTGCTTGTGTTGATTTACGACGACACTTGGCGGCCTTTATCGGATTGAATCTATCGGAAAAAGCTGCTTGTTTTCACCGACATTTTGATATTAGAAATTTCAAACAAGGCAAGTTTGAGAAAGCAGCAAACCAACCATAACGAAAACTGACTTAAGTAGGCTCTGTATCTATCACACTTTGAGTTTGATCTAAATTTCCCGGAGTCGCATCACTTGCATTTTGTCATGTAGTCGTTTACTATGTCTGAAGAAGTCATTTTGGGAGTAACAGTTGTTTTGTGGTCCGCAGTTTACTTGCAGCAGTACGCAAGATTGGTTAATATAAATAAATGGTTTGCTCCGTCAAAACTTAATTTAGAATAGTTCACTTTTCTTATTTATTTGGTGGGTGGGTGACGGGATCTTTGCAAAGGGTGACTCTTTCTTGCTAAAGAGACGGATAACATGACCAGTAGGCATAGCTGTATAAAATAACTAGTTGGCCTTATTAGAGCTGGAGTGAGAGGCTTGAAAAGAGGGTACGTTGAGAACGTTTTAGAGGAATAAAAGCCTGTCGTGAGATGTGGATGACCCTGCGGTAATTCTGTGGCTCAGGTAGTTTTTGTTGTAAATTCGAGTCTGTATCTAACTCACACTCTCTCCCACCTTTTCCAACCCGGGTCAACGGAGCTTATGGCCCTGATCAGTTAGTACTTCGTTTGTTCAGTTTGCAAACAATCAAAGATTAGAGGTCAGTCCGGATCAGACCAATCCCAATGAAGAGATCGTCAAAGTACTGTCCCACTACCTGCACATATGTGTCGCTGCAAGCTTTCGAGATTATTTTCGTAGCATCATAACACCTCTATGTAGCTCATATGATCTGTTTGCAGTGTGTTTACCAATCCCATCCGTCCACACCAGAGGCTATTGCTCCTATTATTTGCTCGGTTTTATCCGTCCTCACTAAAGGTGCAGATGTCGCCTGTTCGACTTTCTTGATTGTGACAATGCCTTTGGTTCTATCGACTGAGGAGTGCTATGAGAATGCGTTTCCTTTTGTGGGCTGACACATTCGGTTTTAATATTCTAATTGACTACTTCTCCCGCAGGACCCAGTTAACGCGATTTGAAGACTCATTGTAGTCTTCCATGAACACCGATACTGGTGCTTTTCAGGATGCTGTTTTATCCACTTTTCTTTTTTCTATGTACGAAAAGAATCTCCCCTTTTCTAGGAATTCCGTTGCCAGGAAGTCTGTTGATGATCTTTTAATTTATTGTCCATTCCCTAGATCAGACAATTTTTGGACTCTCCAGGACAGCTGCAATAAACAGTTGGTCTGTATCCTGATGGCTTTTAGTTTTGATCAACAAGTGCTTTGACGTTCCTTCTAGTCTTAGAATTGGTTCCCGTTATCTTGCATTAGTGACATTTACAAAGTCAGGAAACTGGCCGTCCACCATAATCTCATTCTTAAATTCGTGGTTGTCTGCATCCCACAACACTGGCTATAATGCTCTCCAGTATTTATTCTTGGTCTGAAAGAAAAGATTCTGTCTTGATTTCCATATTGTTTGCACTTTTCTCCCGTTACTGTGGAGTTGATAGATTTTTTAGTTTTTTAGTATTTAACGGACTGTGATATCTTTATTGACAGAACACCACTTGATCGAGCGCACTGATTGCACTGTGACAGCCATGTCAAATCCCTGAACACGCTCCAAATGTTAGCTCCTTCCTGCATGTATTTCCAACCATAGAAACAGTGTATTTCAATGCATTGGTTAACCGTGAGACAGTTGTCACCTACTTCTGGAAGGGGTGCTTGTATTGATGTTTTCTTGTTTTCTACAATATCGAATATAATTTCTGTAATTTTGTTTTTGATCTTCATACTTTTATATATCCATTATACAAGTTCGTGAACTGCTGAGAATTTACCTTTTAGGTGCTTAAAGCGTTTCCTAAATTGGCTTGACTTTCGCAGTCACTCATTTTATCCGTGTAAGTGCCACCATTCTTACTAGTGGACGCATTTTGCCATTCCAAAGAAAATTTACCCTAGGGGTATTTTATCATCCGTTGCGCTATCACGAAGCCTTTGGATAGTTTGCCATATGAGTTCCTCGGGTCTGAATTAGCGATGAAGGTTACATTGATCATGGGAGTGCTTTCGTTGCAAAAAGTCAACAATTAACTTTTTAGATGGTTAGAGTAGGTACCACGTCACAAATATTACAAGGCCCAAATTTAGATTACTTTTCTGCAGACCCGTTGGTTACGTAGGATGAAACTTGCACCACTTGCGAATTTCATCTTTTGTCTGATAAGGCTGAATCGCCTTTCATTTTCAAAATAATCACCAAGCAGTATTCATTCCTGGTGGGAACATTAGTAACCTGTAATTAAGCCTCGATAATTCACAGAATTGATCCATATTTGTTCTGTTCTGCTTAAAAATTAGTCCATGCAGATTTTAGTGCCCCTTCAATGCTTCCTCCAGTGATTGATGGCCTGCACAATGACTCACTGCATATATGAACAAACCACTTGAATGGTTTGTGCAACAGGACAGAGTTCAGAGTCGAAGCCGATAGACAATGACGTTTAGCATGACAGTTTGCTCCATAAATGATTCATTTTATATCTGCTCCGCGGCAAATGGGGGNGGGGGGGGGAGCTAGTCGGTTTAAGGTGATCCTCGAACTGTAAACCCACGTAGATTTGAAGATGGTCTCATCCAGGACTTCTGGTGAAGCATGTCTGAGTTCGGGTGTACTCATGGGTGCATGGTGTGGCGCATACTTCCAATTTATTGGTCGAAACACAATCGGGAGAAATAACTGTTTTGCTTCACATTCGTATCAGTTATTCCGTTTTTCAGACGAATATCTCCGCCACACTCTGGAAACAGCGTTATGATTCTCACCCAAACAACCTCCTCGTTCTTTCTTTTCTGCGATTGCAAGCAAGGTTTGCGTCAAGGAAACAAAAGTTATTCCTTATCCATACTTCTCATCGCATAGGCCTTCCTAAGACATCACATAAATAAGGCGAATGAAGTGGCACTGCCATTTGTCTAAGGTGCAGAATATCTCTTGACTCAGATTGGGATAAACAACTTTGTTTGGGGCAATGCGTAATTGTGGTGTCAGCGATGTTCGATTTCAGTCTGCCAGCCTCTAGTTCCATTTGTCAATTCGGGGGTGGACGAAGTATAGCGGTTTCCGTCACGAAAGCCTCAAACAGCCAAAAAGTTGCCGCGGTGTTTCGGTAATATTACTGTATCGAGAGAATTCGCTCGCATTATTCTGACTCCCGCGCCGACGCATATTTAAAATTAGTGGAAGTTCAGCCCTGTGATTAGTAGCTGACTCTATACATTTGCCGTTTACTGTGTTCCGATGAGATTTAAAAAGCGGTTACAAGGTAAAACTCCATGTATCACGGGGAAAATGTCTTGAGACGTATAGCGCTAAGTCTTTTAAATTTTGGGTTCAGCATACTGACGGAATAACGGGATGAACGAAATTCAGTGCAGTTACAGATAACCATCATTGGGTGTTCACAATAGCACTTTACTCGACTGGAAGAATAAAGATTAACAAAGTTACAAATCACTTCTTGCGGTTGATCGTAACTACAGAATAGTGAGAGTCTGTATAAAGTATATTCAATTTTTCCGTTTTGCGCATGTAAGACATGCTGAGTGCATTTTAGAGTTCTCATTGAAAACAGTGCATTTATTCCCAAGCTACACACTGAATCTAAAAGGAAAAGCTTCACAAAGAATTGTGAAAATTGTTTCAAGGTTGTACCATTTTTAAAACAGTATGAAGAAAAATAAAAAAAGTAGAATGTTGTCTGTTCAAAATGTCACTCCGGTGTTCAAAAGTGCATCCTCGTAACGTTGAATTTGATTTCCAACAATTTCAACTTATTAAACTCACTAAAAGTGATCGAAACCACCTGAATTGTTCGAGTTCAAAAGTACTAATAGTCTGAGGTGTTAGTCAGTTAAAGACAGCTCAGGTTTCAAAATGTAATCTTCTCTATGATCGTATAGTAGTATCAACGCATACAATACGCAAACCGATATGCTCATTTAGCTAGTATTCAAAAGGTTGACCCTCCGAGCCCATCTGGTGACTATTTCTACTTCATCCTCTCTTATCCGAAAGGCCCATCACGACGAAACTGCACATTGGCTTTATATGATGGCTTGTGTGCCTCCATGACCGTGCGAGCTATACGGGTTGGCTTTTCACAGCCGCAGGTACAATCATGCCTGAAAAGTCAGTGGGTGGATATCAGAGAAAGCTCTGTCTCACGCGTCCAGCTGCGTGAGCACTCTTTGGTTTCTTTTGTGCACCCATGCTTACCCCTGGCGAAGTCAGTTCAGTGAGGGACGGTTTACCGGTCAGAATATCCCACTAGATAGATGTAGGAGCGGGTTACCTGGGCTTCCTTCCTTCTTCTTCTCACCCACGAAAATTTCCATATGCCTCCGATTTTACGACCCCCATCGGATATGACACAGAGATTTACCAGTTTTACCTTTCCCGGAAGGGTGTGCCCAAAACGTTTATTCCAATATTTCTCACAATACTATTGGCCGAAGCCGAGTCATAGATTACGGCTTATTTTCGCTCCAGTTCACCATGGAAAGTGGTGTTCTTCAGGGTTACCCTCTCTCTCTCCTTTTCTACTTAACTTTTTTATGGATTTGATCATGGAAACAGCCCTATCCTCGTGCAAGGATAGCAGCATTAACTTGCTTTTAAATGATGGACGATCTGATTTGGAGTATGCAGACGACATTTCACTGTTTTCTGAAGATCCGTTTAAGTTGCACGCCTTTTCGGGTGATCTGAGCACCAGTATAGCCATGTTCGGTATGCGTCTTGTGCCCGCACAGTGTCAAATGTTAGCACAACACCGGGTAGGTCGAGCACCCAGCCTAACTGTAACAGAGAACGTATCAGAGCAAATGGACAAAATTTGTTGTTTAGCAGCTATATCTCACCCGGTGGAGACATTATGGATGAAAATTCAGCTGGTATACAGGAGGCTTGATTGGAAATTGCCGACTTGAGACATCTGAGGCGTCGTCGCGATATCCAGCTGTCCGTGAAGGCTCGAGTTTATGCATAACACTTGACTATTAGGAAAACAGGATAGAAATATCCTGTTGAGGTTTGAACACCGCTGTCTATATAGCATTGCCCGAGTCTGGTAGGAAAACCAGCCGAGTAATACTGAGATGAGGCGCAGAGATTCAGCAAACGCGGTCTTTCACTGGAACAAGTGGTCAACCTCCATGGATTACTTTGGTTGGGAGTGTGTTATGCATGCGACACGCATGCTCCGACGCAGGTAAAGGGTGGACAAAAGCCAAGGATGGCCAAAGTAATGACACGAGAACATGAAAATCAGGAGACTCGGTCATATAGGTCAAGTTAGGCTCCTTGGATGGGGACCTCGGGATCATTGTGTTCAATGGTTAGAGACGGTGAGTGATACCATTAAAAGTCGTAAACAGTGGCGTTCTTGCATCTTCGCAATTTGATCACAACCCTAGTCCATTGGAAGTCTCCATTTTCTATTCCACACTATTTTCAACTCTCCCGTCTTTCTCATACTGCATCATCTGAATGGACAGCCCAAAGATAGCAATCAAAAATGCGGCACAAAAAGATGCATGGGTTATGTTTTTCAATTTCCTGACCTAACAGATTTAATCAAAGTCCGGTAGACACATTTTCGGTGCCTTACTGGTTATACTTCGATTAAAAATCTTTGTACGGTACAGATGGAAGTAGGGTTCCCCGATGATAAACCGGGTGGTTTGAATTTGTCCAATCAATCTCCTGTTTTAAATCATCCACTGGTTGTTTTCAGTAAGCGAATAGTTTGGCTAGATACGGAGCAAAAGATTCACCGTATGAGGTAGTGTAGGAAGATAAGTACAAAAGGGAATTGGGGATAGTTATACAGTATTGCTTTACATAATATGATTAGTGACCTTTTGCCATAAACTAAAAGAGCAATGAATAAAACAGCCAGATATGCACGGAGATAAATTTCGAGATCGTTTCAATAAGGTAATATCCTCCACTGTTATGAATCAATACTTGGATTTATATATAATTCAAAGAAAGCTATTAATGGACGTCAGTCCTATCTGCTGGTATTGGCCAGCATTCTATACCTTTTCCCATCAAGCGTTAGCCAAAACCTGCAATCCTTTAGCCTCGACTCGTAAACCTTTGGCTAAAACCCGAAATACTCTAGCCGAAACCCGCAAGCATTAGCTAAAACCCGTAATCCTTTAGCCTCAGAGCACAAGGCGAGTTAGATCAAAAAGTTTCGAAAGATTCTGAAGTCAACGGATGTTTAAAAAATTACTTTCTATAAATGTTGCTGTTGCAAAGTTGGGTTAAGAAATAAAAAGGTGTGGGGTTTGCATGCTGCAGCACATGTTGATTGGAGGAGCTTTAACTGATGTGCCCGTATCGTCAAACCATTTGAAACATCTCTTACAGTTCATTGTTTTCGTCTAACACGTGATACTCATAGGAGTAAAAATCTCAAGCGTAACTCAAACGATACATTGTTTTGCATTCACAAGTGAATCCTGTTCATCAGAAGGGGATACAAAAACCTGCTAAGGATAACAAACCGTTCGTAAAAGTACACCCCCATAACTATCATCAGTCTATTACCGATGCAACTTAAGTTATAATTACCACGGTCGAGGTTTACTGGTTTTTGTCTATAGCATCTTGGGAAACGGTGTTCTAAAGGGGTCTTTTGTGAACAGTGTTTATTATCCTCGACCTTTTATTGTATCCATATGTCAAAAACAGAGTTCCCGTTAAGTGGATATACGAAACAGTAAGCATATACCTTTTGATTTATTTCAGGGCGTGTGAATGCAAAACAATGTATCGTTTGAGTTACGCTTGAGATTTTTACTCCTATGAGTATCACGTGTTAGACGAAAACNACGATACGGGCACATCAGTTAAAGCTCCTCCAATCAACATGTGCTGCAGCATGCAAACCCCACACCTTTTTATTTCTTAACCCAACTTTGCAACAGCAACATTTATAGAAAGTAATTTTTTAAACATCCGTTGACTTCAGAATCTTTCGAAACTTTTTGATCTAACTCGTCTACTGCGGTGTGACTAAAGTTTGTGCTTTGAGGCTAAAGGACTACGGGTTTTGGTTAAAGTAGTTCGGATTTTGGCCAAAGGTTTACGGGTCGAGGCTAAAGGATTGCCGGTTTTAGCGAAAGCTTGATACGAAAAGGTGTATACAAACGTGTACTGTTGAACTCAGCAGATATAATTCGGCCACATTAAAGGGCGCGTGTACGTTTCATACACATATCAAGATTTATAGTTCGCTTGATCAAAAGCCTTCAAGATATACGAGGTACGATCCAATTCAACTGCCCTCATTTAATGAACGGACAAGATTGCCTAACGAATGAAACTAGTCCAACTGCTGAACTCAGATCATTACTGATTCCCTAAATATTTGGTAAAATTCAGTTCCGCAACAGTGTGGAAAACCCGTCGTCTATATAATTCGCATCCACTTTGGGCAATAATTCTGCAGAATGGTCAGTAGTATTTCAGTGTCATTTTGTCACCTCATTGAGGACAGAGTTTAAACTACAGTTACTCCTGCTCATTATTCACTAAAATTAGCTTTTAACGTGATCCAATCAGAGTTTCAGGAACAAACATGCTTCTCTACCAATCAGAGCATAAATCACTTGGACCTCAAATTAACCTGAGTGATATGTAACCCCTTTTGCTTTGGCTGATGTGTGTGTCTACGGATGAACGCGAGAACATGGCTCATTTAATCAGAAGGCATGTGTACGCGATTCCGCTTTATTGCCTTTGTTCATGACCACATCTTTGTGCGATCGTCGCAAATGGAATGAGGGCACCGCAAGAAACCTACAGTGACTTTGTATGACATTATATTTCGGTAGGAATTGAGTTGCCCTGTAGGTGTAGTGGGTTGGGAAATGAGGGTAATAAGAGTCAAGCAGTAAACGGTATACATCACTTGCTTTGCGGAATGTCTATGCGCAGATTGCGTTCATGAAAATGAATCAGATAACTAGCGTCCACCGTGAATGTCCTTCTGATTGATGTCTGAAGACCACAGGCAGTGTCGATGACGAATAGATCAACAGAACCAATACTTCTCCGCATGAACAACTGCTATCCTAACTTCACTCAATCCTATCTTTTCAGAAATGGCACATCTTGTTCGGAAAATGAAGCAATTAGATGCAACTCTACTTCCAATCTATTACTCTTTTACCTGAAAAGAAATTTGCAAATACCATCTACCTACATTTTCATCAGATAACAAGTATTATCCCTTTCGTACATGACGATAACATAGCTAAAAGAGAAAGGTGAATTTTCGTAGCTTCCTAAACTTGGGTTCAATACTTCACTGTTCAAAGCCGGGCACCACATGAATTCTTCAAAACACAAAGAAGTGGCTCAAAAACTGTAGAAATCGGAATAATAATAATAATACTAATAATAATATATATACATAATGATACATAGATAGATAGATATATGAGGCACGAAAATTGGTCTGATACCCAGTAAATAAGGTTACTCATCATTTTTGTGAATTACCAGAGCAGTGTATTTTCAATCTTGAAATGGTACGCGAGCAGCCAAATCAATTACCGATAGCAAAATGAAATATTTCCTAACCGAATTAGACAAAAAAGCAGAATCCCGCGTTCGCTGTTTCGATATTTGCTATTTCCTGACACAGCCATTGGCCATCATCATGCAGCTCAATGAACAGAATTAGTTTCCCGTTTACAACCCTCCACACCACAGTGATGTTGGCTATAAGACAATATCTTCCACAGAACGTCTACTGCAACTGAGACTGCCATCGATCTGAAGACAAATGCACTCGAATTGTTTTTCTTCATGTTTAAGCACTGCCAGTTGCTTCACTGCACTAAATGTAGCGCACATATTCCCAAATTACAAGTAACCAAGCACACCAGATTTATCAACGTCGGCAGGATTGAGAGGGTATTCGAAAAGCGGTGTGGAAAAGCCCAGAAAAACGCAAACTATTACCGTAGTCAGCCGATTAGTGCCAAAAATATGCCAACAACGTTGCTAAGGTGTAGTAAACTGTTCCAGGACAGTAGAGGAAAGGTCACGTGATAATGAAAATCACCAATGAACATTTGTTATCCATGACTGGGAATAAATGTTCTTAGTGCTTTTTGTTATTTATATGTCACATTTTTATGGTTTCAGGCTGTGTGCAAAACACTTCGCTAGCATGATTTTAAATAAAAACAGTCTGTTCTTGAGTTACTCGAAGGGCCGTAGGCATTTTGTGTAACTTTTCCATCGGGGAACTCGCTCTGGTGGAATAATGCGTATNNGAATTCTAATTTCGGTATTGAAATTGACTTTGCAGATTTTGCATTCAACTTATATGTTGTTCCCTTTTCCAATGAAACACACCTGAAATGTGTCTGACCTCATTTGAAACATGACTGTAATCATTGCACGCAATATGCAATCGCGGTATTCGTGAACGATATCTTTAGCTCTCAGTTGTTAGTCACTGTTAAGTTGTTCTTGAATATCACGACAGGTGCACTAGGGTCGCTTTTTTCCCTCTCTCTCACACACACATCACTTATTGTATAGGGTCGAACTCCGTTCTAGCGTGGCCTGGAGTTCGATTTAAACGCGTACGCAAACGCACACGCTGGCCTCGAACTCACATGTGTGAACACAAACAGGCACACAGATACAATGAAACAGACAGTATAACAAACGCGTGATCTCAACGTCATCTCATTACCCAAATCGGCTATATAAACAGGGTGCGATCGCAGCAGTGAACAGTCGGGTGACTTGAAATCAGAATGTGGTGGCCTGCGGGAAATGTGCATGCTCGTATCCTCTCGGTAAGCCGCATTCTCATGTGCTCGACATTGAGCAATTCAACCAATTCAGTTGACCATACTGGTGTATGTGGGCTTTGGAGCAGTCCTACCGCGTTCGGACAAACACCCTGTCGTCCTTGTCCCAGGTGACGGTGGTTGCCGAGCTTACATTCGACCACAAGGAGCTCCGGAGAACGAGAAACCGGAACTTTTATGGCTAAACCTGAAAGATTTCTTCATGCTCAAAAAAGTGACCAAACAGTTGTTGTAAGTGTTGCAAGTCTGAACAAGTTAATGTGTGTATTGGAAATTCTCTTGTTTTTTGTAGACTACACTATGATCAGCAGTTGGTGGCTTACGACAATCCGGAATACGAGATCACATTTCCCGGCTGGGGTGACACAGAGACGGTTAGCACATTGGACCCTAGTGAGACAATATTCGGAAAATATTTTGACGACATGGTTGATGATTTGAAAAAAGATTCGTTCTTTGTATCGAACAAGACTATTCGTGGAGCTCCGTATGACTTCAGAAGAGCACCTTGTAAGTTTGCTATCTACCATCTCCTGTGATTTTCCAACGTAGACGACAATGAGGCATTCTTTGATCGACTGAAACAACTGATTGAAGAAACATACCACATCAACGGGAAGCGAAGAGTAATACTTGTTGGCCACAGTATGGGCTGTCTATATTCAGTCTTGTTCCTAAAGAAACAGACTGTGGAATGGCAGAAACAGTATGTGAAAGCGTTCGTATCGATTGCCGGTCCTTACGGTGGGTCGGTGAAAACACTGCGAGTCAGTGCCAGTGGTNAGTGGTAAGTTTCACGACGGATACCAACGAAACCTACCTGATGATCACTACTATTGCTTTGATGTCAGCTTGTGAATTATCCTCTGAGTACGTTAATGGCTCATGCATGGATTACTTATTGAACTAAACTGGTAAATCATACGGATCATAATGGACGACTTGATCCAAAATTTAGCATTCATTTCAATCTTCTAACAATGTCAAAAGCATTGATTGGCTTAGATTCTACATAGTCTTACTCCCTTCAAGCAAACATTTATGCCATTCAATAAAGCGATCGACAAACTGGGAAGCAGTTCCCTTTTTTAATTGTCTATTCTATTCGTCTATTCCACCAGAAGTCGAAAACATTTTGGGCCATAGTTATTTAATAAAGTGAAGTGATCATTTTAAGATTAATGAATATTGATTTTTTGGCATAATCGCGTCACAGCGTTGTGTTGAAAATGATGATAGGTTCTTCCGATGCACGATTCAAACTTTGAGAGAACACAAAAACACTTGGTTCGTTCGTTTGCAACAAGCATCTCACCCATTAAGTGCAGACATTAGGCGTTTCGGGGCAACAGGGTAAAATGAATAAAGCGTTTTACGTTTGTGTTGATCCTCTATCTAATACTGTAACCTTCCTCACTGAAACTACCCTAAGGTAAACTTTAGGGATCCCACTGAGACTCACCGAGGTTCGTTGCAACAATTCCAATGAAATACATGACTGCATATCTTTTCTTGTTGATTTTCATCAATTATGCAGTTTTCACAGTTTTGCGAGGCCTTATCGCTCAAGAAAAAACATCAGCTCTTTTCCCTTTAATAAGCGTCCGTTCTGTTCCCTTTTTCTTTTCCAATCATCTATTCTTTGATTCCTATGCATTTAGGTGACAATTTCAATGCTTTCTTCCGGAGACCTCTCGTTTTTCGTGAGTTGGAGCGAAGCTTCTCCTCTATGTACTTGATGCTACCGGATCCCCGGTTGTGGTCGGAGAATGAGACACTGGTTTTCACTCCGAAAAGAAACTACACATCACGAGATTACCAAAGTTTCTTTGACGATATCGGCTTTCCATTTGGTAAGTGACTCAGTAATAACTGGAGCTGACGACAGGTGTTCGTTAAACTATGGAATTCCGGCTTCATAATATGTGGGAAGATAAAACATAACCGTTTCTTCCTACTCCAATTCGGACTAATGGTCACGCTACATCTTAGTGACATAGTTAAAAGGAAGCAAATTAATTTAAATTGATGTTAAATGGTTCTGGCATAACAAACCATTGGAATCGAATCAAAGTAAAAATCAAAGTAAAATTACCTCCATTGTAAATGAATCTCTTCACACTTCTACTATCCCCGACTGTTGGAGATCGGTCACAATCATACTAATCCCCAAAGCATCCAAATCCTGTATCCTCTCCAAACTTTTCCGTCCCATAGCATTAACATCTTCAGCTCTTAAATTGACTGAAATTGACTGACTGGACGCAGTCTCCACCTTCATTCATTTAATCACTAAATCGTTGAATAGCTCTGCTAAGTGTGTTCGGTGTGTTTTTCTTGACTACTCTTCTGCATTTGATTCCATTCCTCGATCTAAGTTGTTAAAAAAACTGGAATCGTTTGACTACCCCAAGCAGTTGTTAGCTTGGCTATCCAACTATTTTCCCAAAAGGGTACAAACCAAGAAATTGGAGAAGGCCATATCGAAACCCTTAGCCAACAACTCCGGGGTCCTTCAAGGATCTGTGATATCCCCATACTTATTTGCCACATATTTGTGATATTCCCTGCGTTTCTTCCGCACGTATTTTGAAATATGCAGATGATGTCGTGTTTTACCAACCCATTTCTTCTTACTCTGATCTAAGTTCTTTCACCGATAATCTTGATCAAATTCAGCCATTCTCCTCCTCATCGAGGCTAACCCCGAACCCCAGTAAGTGTGTTGAGTGTTCATATAATTTTGCTCGCTCTCCATATCTGACAGACCCCACAGTGATTTATAACAATCCCTTATCCAGGGTGAACTCTGTCAAATATCTTGGTGTAACCACAGATAGCAACCTTTATTGATAAACCCACATCGCAGTTTCGCGCATCCCAGTCAGTTATTTCTACTTTTGTTTATCAATGTTTTTTCCCATCCCACTCTACTGTTCCCCGGTTATTTTTCCTAGTTTCCTCAAACAGGATTTCAAAGTCTTACGTCGCGGTCCAACTATTATTAGTCGCGTCTCTTACATTCCTGTGAATGAATTAGCGTTACAGCTTTCAGAGTATTACGTAACTTCCTGTGTGAAATTTGCCGAGAGGATCCTCACAGATCCGAACCACCCATTGGATGCAGAACTGACACTTTGTCATTCCCATCATTCAACACGCTCCCAATTCCGCCAAATTTCATCTCGAATTAATGCATACCGCAATTCACCCATACCATATCTTCCTCGCCTACTCACAAACAAAGAGCGAACAATAAGTGAACTTTGTCTTAACCTTGGATTATGAATATCTCCATGCCTGTGAAAACTTTTTTCCCCCTTGATTATGTACATTGTGACAGTCAGCGTGTATGATTTCTTTAACTGAAATGTGAGCTCCAGTGCTTGCAAAAGTTATACATAATAATAATAATAATAATAATAATGGGAAATGAAGTGTGTTGCATAACCAATATTTCATTCACCACTTTATTAAATTTTGGTATTTGTTTCTGTAAAAGGTCAACAAGAGCAGAATTTCGAACCCAACCAAACGAAACAGGCTGGTAATCCGATGAAATCATCATATTTTCTGCGGGCGTCTTGCTTCAACTCATCAAACCATATCCTTCAATAAGGAGTGAAAATCTTCTGACAGTTTTAAGATAGAGGGATCTTTGTCGTTTCACGCAGCAAACAAAGAACAAAATGAGGATTTAATTTTTGGCTCATTTTATTATTGACGAGTCGAAATTCCTAAAATGGTTGAAATGGTTAACGTCATCGCATTCCAGGTTATCAGCTGATGAAACGGGCAGTTGAAGGAATCGACTTTTTCCAGGGTCCGACCGGTGTGGAAGAGATCTATTGTGTGTACGGAACGTCTGTATCAACTGGAGAACAACTGCTCTATCGAGCACCCGGTTTATTACGCCCTGCTTTCCCCGATCAGGTTCCAATAGAGATATTCGGCGACGGAGACGGAACGGTGAATTTGCGAAGTGCTGAAATTTGCCGCCATTGGTCGAATGTGAAGTTGATAAAAATTCCCAATTCTGACCACCAATACATCTTGCACGATCCGCGAACGTTGAAGTTGATGCGGGAAGTGACGGGTTTCAACCCCACAAACAACCGCCAGTGATCTGTCCATAATGTGTGGAATCTCCCACCCTTATATTTTGTAATGTGTTCATACCTCTCACCCAAGTGAGTCATATGTAACCCATATACAAATAACAGATTTCATACGGTGTAATATTTTTCATTTTTATCCGGTATATGATTTAACTGATGGGTTCATTAGCCATAACATAGTCCCATTCTTCGAAGGGAGTCAGTTCAGTGACCCGATGCTCTGGGAATCGTTGCTCAAACACGTCTGAAACAAAATCTACAGAGAGAATTTCGGTCAAAGTAGCAGGTTGCGAACTCCGCAACTTTTCACATCTGTTAGTCTAAATAAATTGACGGCTCCTCCTAGGCGGATTCATATGAACGAAATTACTTTTGTGAATCTAGTTATCTCTGCCTCATAACGACTGGACTGTGTTACCACAGGTTTCTTGTGAAAGGGCGGTTCCATTTTCGGTGCATCCTGTAGAGGCCGATCATTAGAATGTACTGATGGTCTCCCAGAAACTTATTTTCGAAATAAAATTACTGTCAAATAAAAATACGTCCGTCTATCAATCAATTAGGGATATTCCGGAATCAGTCAGATATATCTGGATATCAACGAATGATATCTTGTTTTGCACAGCATAACGATGGGACACCGAATTTAAGGATCAGTTCCTTATAATATCCCGCGGATAAAACCAATGAAATATCAATAGATCCGATGGAATTACTCATTTAATCAATACTTTATATTATCCATTGAGTGTCCACTGGAAAACTGTTCACAAGTTTCCCCTGTTCTGAGGGCTTTCAAAGGTCTATCCAGTAACACTAGTGATACTCGAATGTTTACCATACCGGCGCGACTGATACAAAATAACTTTCGATTATTTGGCTTGATCACCACTGCACACTGAGGGATGACAAGCTGATCATGGTTTTCGAACAACTAAAAAATAGTATTATGTTTGTTTTCTCTCTCGAAAAGCAAAGTCGATACAATTTTACAGTTCGATTAACATAAAATTGATTGACTTCGAGAATGTGACCATAACCGTTATTATTATCGATTTATCGATAGTCTATTGACTACACGATAGCACAGTAAGTGTTTGCCAATCAAGGTATATCTGAGGGAAGATGCACCCATCTTTCATCATTTCTAAATACAACTCGTTTCAACGCAACTGAGAACGATGAAAGATTCACTATTGTAGTTGAGGTGTGGGTTCATATACAATCCTTATAAATAGAAGACTATTCACTTAAATCGATAAACAAATTATCTGTGGGTGGACTTGGACCCCAGCCAAGATATCTGTCACCCAACCTGATTCTTTGTGGATGAGTCCAAGTTTCAAACTTGAAAGTTTGGTGAGCAGCTTATGAACGCAATCCTTCGAAGTTAAATGAAAATCTGCATAGATACTCGACAGGTGCCGTACGATTCAACTGTTGAGCATGTGTATCTCTAGACCACTAGTTATACTGCTGCTTCAGAATTTCGAGATTCAAAAATTCACCGCGGAACGGACCCTCACAAAATGGGTTCTTCTGTAAATACTGATCGCCATGAAGCAAGCTTGAGCAAGCAGGAAATAAACATGCAAGACCTGGAGGCGTTTGAACTGATGTGCAGAAAACGTTTCTGTGGGTAGGCCGACAACGCTGTCGATAGTGCAACGAGTTCTGTAGCGACCAGAGGTGCACACAATCACGGAAAGCAACTTATATTGTAGAAAACCCAACAACATGGTAGGTACTATGCGTATGGATCAAATCACATAAGAGTCAAGAGGTTCTGAATAGGCAGCAAAACCTTAACTGTAGTGCGCGATGATTTGTCTAAAGATGGATCGGCGTCAATCATAATTTTTCTGACAAAATCTTTCTAAGGTGTCGTTTTTTGAGGTTCGTTTTACTGAACTTTAAATGATCGTGTTCCCTCTGGATGACATGATTCAATTTATCACATTTAATAGACTCACATCCGATGTATAATTACGTAAAGGAGTCACCAGATTGGGATCAGGCCATCAACCATCAATATTTAACTAGGTATAAACCAGCCTATGGTCGAATCGGTCAAAATTACATCTCTATCAAGACGAGGCCACGATGCATTTCTACTTTTCGATTATATTTGTCAGGCCTCAATAGAAATGTGCCTGAAAAACAACATACACCGTTACTGAATACAGAGAATTGCTGCTTTTATGCAATGAACACAATCAGAAGCGCAGCTAAATCCACTGGAGTCCCGGAAAAGATTCGTTGACACGCTAAAAGAACTCATAACGGTTGTCGCAAAAACCAAGCCTATCGATACGTTGCCTACACGGTTATCATCTATCTGTAGTCAAACCAAGAAATAGATGTCACAGAGGAATTTCTCCTGTTGAGAGTTCAAAATATGTTCAACCGCCGACACTTGGGATAACTCTATCATGTTTAGAAGCCTTTGTGTGAAATTAGTGCGAGAGGATAAACGGAGGTTTCAAGTAACCCTGGCACAAATTTATTTCCAATCTGAAGCTTCTATATAAGCATATCAATGCCACTAGAAAAGTAAAATACGGAATACCGGCACTAGGCATGCAGAACGTGTTTCCACTACTACTTCTGAAGAGGTGATTTCCTAAAAGTTCATTTCTATATAGTGCTTATTGCCTGCGATAAGAGCTTCAATACATCCTGCCAAGTGCTTCAATTGACTACCATCAAATTCATATCTGAAACGATTCAAACCAAACTATTGGCTCTGCGTAAGAATTCATTTCCAGGGGAAGACAACATCCGCCCAGTGACCCTGACATCCTTGGCAAATCTCATATCTGAGATAATTGCTCATTTTACCAAAGTATGTTCGACAAAACACGGGAACACGGTATCATTTCACCTATATACAAGGGGGGCTGCAGAAGTGATCCTGCGATCTACCGTACAGGTGCACCTATTCCTGTTCCGTCAAAAGTAGTAGAATTGATGATTCTCTGATGAAGCACTTCGAGGAGTATAACAGACGCCTGCTGAACACGGATTTTGAAGATGACACTCTTGCATCACAAACCTGCTACGTGCACAAAATGCGTGGATAAGATCATTTGACGCAGGAGAAGCTGTAAACATAATCTACTTAAACTTTTCCAAATCTTTTGACAGGCTTAACCCCCGTATATTGCTGCAAAAGCTCCATCACTGCTTAACTGGATTGAGGAATTTCTTTGACAATATATCGTATACGTTTGAGTTAAAGGGTCTCTATCGGGACCGATTGAAGCTGTACGTGGAGCTCCACAAGTATCTGTACTTGGTCCATATCTTTTCCTAGCATTCATAAACGACCTCTCAGCTGTCCGTGGATGAAAGACATTATTATTATTATTATTATTATTATTATTATTATTATTCACTGACGACGCCAGACCAAGACAGGTGGATTTTCTTGGAGAATCGACAACCGGAGCCTTTGGATAGCCAAAGCCTGACCCGCGAGGCATTGAGGCGGCGTGCGAAAACCACAATCCATTGGGAGCCGGTGTCCAGTTCATCGGATTTTACACCCTTTGGACGGGGTCAAACGTCCAAGGTGCCCAATACACCTCGATACCCAATTGAGCCAGTGACCATTACCCTAACCGGAAAGGTTCGGGTGTGATTCGTATTCCTCCTCTCGGTTGGTTTGAAATCAGGGATTTTAGCCAACTTCCCTAGGTGAATTGCCAGTGGTTCACCTATCCGGTTATAGCCTCGGATATCGGTTTTTCGTTCTCTCAATTTAGTAGCAAACACCTCCGCCACGATAAGGCAGTGAGTAGGACTTCCACAGCAGAGGTTGTTTGAGACGCTTGATCATATGGGAGCATTTCGCGAAGTGCAAGGGAAGGGTCACCAGTCACAAACCCAGACCACCCCCGACCATACTGAGAATTTCGGAGGCATACCTTAAATCAAACACCGCGTATGTTACACAGGTTTGGACACCATGGCTGATTCGCGACAAAATGGCACTAGAACGTCGCACGCAACAGCCACAAAATGGCCAATAGGTTACAGTCAAAGACCTACAATGAAAGACTGCAAATTCTCAGACTCTATTCGTCTGAATACCGTTCCATACGAAGAGACATGATTCTCGTAAATCAAATACTAAATCTACCTAACTATTCGTGTAGTACCCTACTAACACTATCCAGGAATGCCCACCTCAGAGGACATCCGTTCAAACGTTTGCTCCAAAAGAGTCGACCAGACTACAGGTGTCATTCTTTCAGCCTCAGAGTTCGTAACACCTGGAAATCACTTCCAACTAAAGTTGTTGGCTCACTAACTATCGATTAATTCAAGTCACTGCTGGATGAATCATTGAAACACCTGACTTTTCAGCACCTGTGAGTGGACGTCATAATTTGCTATTTAATTGTACCACCAACCGAACTCAGTGTGTACAGATTCCATGGGGCTGAGTAAGCATCAGCTTTGAAANATAATAAAAATTTGAATTTAAATTTTACCGCGTCTCGTGGGTAGCTACAGTTGAATAGCACCACGAATTTGATTCGTGCTTGGATGGAGTCAGCATACTGAGATACAAACTCGGATCAACTGTACTTTTGCACCCGATGAGTTCAACATCGAAAACTGACTTACATTTGACGACATGCTTCCAGATTAGATTTGTAAACTATGGTTTGACTGATATTTACATTTGTGATAGGTACCAGTGAGAATACTAGTTCTTTTACCTGGCAGGAATGAATTAATTAACTGAACCGACCACAAAAAATAGGTTTGCTGTTATTGGAGGAAACAACTGCAAAATTGATGTGCGCATATGAATGATGAAAATGATGCTAAAGGATAGTCGCAACCCGCAAGTTGCTTCAATCAGTTAAATACGTCGTTGAAATCGAAAGTGCTATCTGATGGACATACGGGAGAAATGTTTATATGTACGTTCTGTAGGCATATTTTGGTTTTTGACGTGTGAAAAGAAGCCAAATTTAAACCCTAATGATGGCAGAACGATGATTTGACCAGTTCACACCGCAGATTGCTGACGCACGTGAAAACAAATCCCTCTCACGTGCTTCCAAAGCTTAAAATTTATGAACAAGCTTCTCTGGGATTCCTATTTCTTCTGGTCTTGGTGCTTGTTCTTGCTCTGTCTTTTACTCAAACGTTCTGGATAACCATTGAAGTTAAATGGCCCAGAAAGAATCCGGGTTTATTCTCCATCTCATCTGCGGTTTTGCGTTACGTTCTCGACCAACCAAATGAGAAGCATACTTGTCCTTATTTGAAGGCGATCAGAATGATTGAAATAAGCATGATTTTAGTTTCACGTGCTTCGTGTGTAGAGAACGATACTTAGTCTGAGAAATCCCTTCAACTGTTCAGTAACATGTCTACAAATGTTGCGGTATCGTCAGTTATTTCTTGTTCTAGAGTAAATCTTACGTTATCTTGGACAAATCTGACTTCGTTTACCGAAGAGTTTGAGTTAAATTTAGCTATGAAAGACATTCTCGATATACTTAACTTACAGCCTGTATAGGGTACACAGTCTGGTCAAGGAAATGGATTAAACATTTCTGAATTTGGCCGGGAAATATGTGAAATTAATTGAAACGAAGGCAATCTTATTTTCACCCCAACTCTATATTCGGACTCTAAATTTCATGACTAAAAACAAACTGTACACTACAAGTAGATAACATTGTAGCTATTTTTGCTTTACCACAGGTAGACCCTAAACGATATCGTTTTCGTGTATCTATTCCTATTAGTAAATGATGAGTTCACTGATTCGTACGTGTGTAGTTAGCGAGATCAAATGGAGAGGTGATTCAATATTTTCTTTGAAAGCGATGTTTATTTAGATTTTTACGAGATGCATGCATCTCATTGGCAATCGCCTGAGATAGCGACCGTTACACGTTCCAATAGGCTGGTAAACACTTTCGCTACTGCGCGTCTTGTCTTCCTTACCGAGTGGGCTATACTATCCCAATCAAACTTACTAGGCTCACTTTGTACTTCACATTTGACTGAAGTTTAATCTGATGTAATGGTATGGGTGGAAATGTATTAATTCAGGCATGGCTATTTTACAGACTGCACCAAGAATGCATATTTTCTGTTCCGTTCTTTCAATAATGTGATAGCAGCGTTCTCATCTGGTATTGATGATATTGGTTCTCTACCAGCTTGCGATTTCATTAAACGCCATAGGTGCACCAGTGGAAATAATAGATTCGCAGATCGTTCGCTGTAGGGTTATCCAGAATACAAGTTCACAAATGAGGTTTCGTTGGAATGACCAGTAACGATAATTGATCGAAGGAAATGTCTTGATTAATCATCAGATCTGATTGAATCAACAACTTAATTGTGCAGTATCTCGAGCAATGTGTCATCCAAACTTGTAGGTGACAACTATTTTTGAAACTCCTTTAGAATTGTAGGTTACTTACCGGTGTGTTTGCACCGGTTGACTCGATTTTGCGGTGTCCTGAAATTGTGCTCACATCTCTTGTTAACGCCATATTTCAGTTGAATGTCTCCCGATCTTCTGCAGTCAGGTCATTCAGAAACAGTTGATTTTATTCGACAAGGCTCCAGTTCCGATGCGCAATTTGTTTCGAATTCATTCCCGTTGAGGATTTGATGAATCAACGGGACCGTGGCAATGAAGACACAATAATTTGACAGCATCACACGATATTACCGGATATCTTGAAAATAGTGCTCGTTTGGGGCTAATGGTTTAATACCAATAACGGTCAGGATATGGTTAAACTGTCATTCAAATAAGAAAACATCTCATTTGGAACAAGTTTGCAAGACTTCCCGCAAGCACACTGGATATGTAATGTAACGGTTCACTTACAGATGCGCATTCTTGTGTTCACCGTACCGAACAGCAAAAGTTTGCTCCAACAAGTCTTGTACATTTTTGATCGTCGAAAGAAACCGCTGATCAAAACTTTGTGCGTACTGCTCAGATGATGATCACAGAACGTGTCAGTCAATGTTTGTCCAATCGATCAATCGATATGTCAAGGAC